>JAVTVY010021158.1:0-77005 GCA_036873755.1 Hanleya hanleyi | reverse complement strand
ACATCGAATAATTATTTTAAAATCCATTCAGCAATTGCACACAGAAAAAATACCCTTACGTTACTAAAAAATTCAATCACAGACACAGAAAACCATTATTAACATCCAAAAATAAATTTACCTCCACTGCCTGGCCCAAACGGAAAATTATTTTGTCAACTTCAACAGGTCAGAGCAAAGCACTAAGTGGGGTATATATCCAATCTAATCAAAATTAAATCCTAACGGCTTCCCCATTTGGATATGTCGCTGTTAGGATCTAACCGGCTTGCAGTAAGGCGCGTGTTGACCGATCCCGAGAGGTTTTCATAGTGCTTTGAAGGGAACGTAATGACAAGTGCTTTCTGGTTGGCTCAGCCGAAGCACACGCCAAGCTGTGGGGGAATCTTCTGATGTTGCCGCTCCAGGTTGGCTCCATAATGCGGGGTAGAATTATGGACTCGTCCTTGACGTAACCTTGAGTCCATGAACCTATCCCCCCTGCCCGACTCAAGTAAAGTAGTTAAATGCGGTTGTGATGTCATAAGACTATTAAATATTCATGAGCTGGGCGCTCCGAACACAAAATTCAACATTCTCAAAGAGAGCCGTGTCTACCCGCGGGAGACCAAAGCGACTCTCATGTAAACTGGTGACATTTTTGAATCTCCAATCTCAAAGCGAGGCAGCATGACATCATTCTCAAAGCGAGCCGTGTCTGCCCGCGAACTACTTCCTGTATTAGATAACTCGCTTTCACGGCCAAGTATACATACCGACAATAATTTGTTCGCGATTGATATGCTCCGAAACGGAAAGAGTCATTTCCCAATTATATAGCCCACGTTATGTTTAGCAATTCGCTTCTAACTCGGCGGAGTCAGCAGGTCAGTGACAAGCCAGATAATCATACGCCGCCTACTTACCCCCCAAATTTTGGGGGGATGGCTCCCATTTACGCGTGAGACTCTTTCTCGCAGTAGGGAGTCTAGCGAGACGAGAATGAAAATTCAATTGAAATCAGTAAGATCCTACATAGTGACATATACGATTGGGGAGCATTGATAGGATATTAATTTATTAAGATTGGGTATATATCCCACCTAAGATATTAAATCAAAGTTTGGATATTGAAATATATCCTAATTGGGATATTTTCACCGATTTTCATACTAAACGGCAATGTCGGATTTCGGCATCAAAACTACCAAAAACAAGATAGAATCTACTTCACAAAACTGACAATACGATTGTATAATTTTGCTGACCTTTTCTCGTCGACATTATTATCTGTGCAATTGCAATTACGTGCAATACTTTTTGATGCTGTTGTTGCAGTATACTTCCCATCAATAACCACTGTTGTATGTCTTTAAACGAACAGAAGAACTACTAGCACAATATGCCAGCTTGAACATATGGAAGTATGAAAAAAATATTCAAATTGCGATATTTTATCCCAATTGGGATATATATCCCAGTTAGTCCTTTTCCCTGACCTGTTCAACGAGCTGTCATTACGGATATGGTAAGAATCAAGAACATTACTTTTGCTGGATGACAAATGATGCAGGACGATAGGATCAGCCAATTTGAAAATTGCAGTAAAAAGGATGCTTTCGCTTGATGAAATAAATCAAGTTTTCCTTGCAAGAAATGTTTTCAAACTTAGCACACAAAACGGCGGCTTTCAGTCATGCCATGTGCATGCTTTCAGTCACGCAGTAGCGCGGAAACTTGCAACATTCATTTATTTGATAATATTAACACGTGTGCGCCGGGAAACAAGTAATGAATTCAGTGACGGGTATAAAACGGTTTACACACCTCGATCTGTCCGAATGTCACACTCGCACAGTGTCAAAACTCTCCAGTCGACTGATGGAACGAAAACGAAACTGCCTCCTCGTCTCTCCTTTTCAAACTCTCTCACCGGGACTGCACTATAATTTTGGCAGTGCGGTTCAGCCGATCTTAAAACATGACGTCTTTTCGTAAATTCGGTGTATTTCATTGGCTATCAGAACCGAAGATGAAGTGGGCATATTCCGTGACTACGACCTGTGCCATATTGACCAGTTTACAGACAAAACACAATCTTTCGAAGAAAATCTCTCAAGATATCAGCAGAAGTGTTGTCCAGGAAACGCATTCGACATATTCTTCAATATCTGCACCTAGAAACGGCTCGTCGTGAGATTAATTCAGAGAAATTATTCGAAACTAGGTCGAACTACTTCATAGCGCATTCAATAAACGGAGTGACGCGGAACTTTCAGTCATTCTCTCATTTTGCGCAGGGGTGTTGTAATGAAAACCATACCGCTTGGATAGATCGCACCTCTGAAATTACCCATAAGCCAGTTCACCTAGCATGGCAAGAAACAGGGAATTTTCCCTGTTTAAAAAGTAATTCATGCGTGCTCTCTGTAAAATCACCCGGGGTATTTCTATGGCCTGTCCAAGTTCAAACTCTTTCGATATAACTTTTTCCCCTCTCAACTGGGATCTGCAGAGCCAAGCAAGCACTGTGTATTGGTACCTCAAATGTACTACTAATACCAAACGGAAATAAAACTGTTACTCCTGTATATGTGTCCTTTTCTTCATTCCATACCACCTTCGGATTATTAGCATCACAAACACAATGCAAGTCATAGGTAAATTCAAAGGAGAACAAGTTTCATTTATTCGTAATGTATAGGCTGTATATGATCCAATTACAACACATATAAGGGAAGTGGGAAGAGGTGCCGACATACTGACTGCGTCACATGACTTCACAGAATAGTCTTCTGGTAAACCTATTCTAAAGCACATACCAAGAATCTTAACGATTCATGATATGTGTTGTATCTCAGGTACGCTTTTATTGTACCTGTTCATGTGGCAACTTGGATGATATGACCACACGGCCCCTAGCACCGGCATAGTAATTCCCATATAATCCAATACTGCATGTATATGGACAGTGACTCCTTACTGGAAGTAGGCTACCCTTATGATGATACAGTATAGGCACAGCTGTGAGTGGGGTGGGAGATAGCTATTCTGCAGGTTGGGTAATATAGCCGCATGCATTATAATAGGCGGGTATACACTTCGATGGATACTGGTATATGAAACTCTGTAGTGCACTTTATTACTATATATCCAGATCAGGGTAAATCCCGGACTGCATGTTATAGCCCATCCGTACCTCACAAAACCCAGTTAGCTATCTGATCCAGTCCCCCTTCGCAGCTGCTTTTATAGACTCTGATCACGTGCCTATGTTAGCCAATCAAAATACAATACCTTCGCCAGAGCAAAACGAGAACGGAACTATTTAACATTTCAATTGTAAATATATAATTATCCAGCAAGATTTGTGTAGAGCTTACAGCAAATATAAGGAGCGTTTTTCTTTAACTTTTAACAGATACCATTATTTTGTATGGCGAAGAACACAGTAAAAACCGCTCCAACACTTGTGCAACCCAGTGGCTACGTCATCTTGACATTTTCAAGTTAAATACTACACTAACGTTCCGTCATTTACCTTGACTTACTGAATAGAGTAAACTGTTCAAACCGAGAAACGCACGTGATGTCATATAGCCAATCAAGATAGGAGCTTGGCAACACCGTGCAGCTATGATTTTCTTTGATGTCTGCCCGTGTGATCTCCAAATATGGCAAGTGGCGAGTGTATTGAGGTTAATTTGCTTCGAATAGCCAATCAAATTTGAATTTTAAAGAGGTCACACATTGCACTTCTCCTAATATGACCACGGAATATTTATAGCGCTATGACATCACCAGACCTGTATTCTGATCAGATAATGTGTTACGTTCAGCCAAGGCAACACGTGTAGTGTTAGACTTGGGTAAGCGAAGATGTGGCTACGTATGTTGGCGAGCAAAAATCGAGCTTGCCATGTTCTCAACAAATTCCTACCAAAATATTTACATAGCTATTGTCTCTTGTGGTAAACTGGGGCGCGTTTTAATCATAGAATAATATATCCAGCATATTTCGCTTCGTGCGTATGGAAATATCAACAAAATAGTGCGCCCATCTTTAGCTGCACGGATGCGTATTTTACGTTAACAGAGACCAGAAATATCACTAAATCCAACAACATAATCAGATTTAGTCAAATATGTACAGTTCATGTGCTAAATCCTAAAGAATTAAGTAATAATAGTTCTGGATTCATCATAGTAGGTGACGTCATGTACGGACAAAAACAACATGGCCGCATGGGCGAGGAGAGGGCTGAATTAAAACACGTCGTGTACCGATAAAATGAAGTTACGAAATGTCATCAACATTGTCCATAGAGGATAAAGTTACAGCAGGTAACAGTTCATTATAGTCTCATTCAGGAATGTTAGTTCTTCACAAGAGTTCAAGTTCCGGACAAAACGTGTTGTCATGTAACAACAACAACAGCGTGGTATAGTAAGTGTCTTCGTGCAGGGAAGCCACAAATAAATCAATAATATACAGGTACGTATATTACACTCCCCCCTACTTAATTTCATGAAACTCTCCTGAGTTTATAATATATATATATTCAGAACAGTTCAAGAGGTTCAACACAGTTCATTAAAATCCATGGGTATGATAAGAACCCAGTGCATGGTAGCAATGTCCCAACAGTTCATCATAATATACAAGGATCAAAGAACATAGGTAAATGTCCAGTGATATATCCATAATGAGATGTGTTCTTAATCACAACGCGATTCAAATGGAATGATGGATAATCCAAGCTGACTGATGACAATGGTACGTATACACAGGAATTATGACACAGCACTGACACCGGGTAAGCCAAAATGCTGTTCAAAGATCCAATTCAGTCAAGTGTCCACAATATTAAGTATCCAGTATCAAGAAACAGAGCACAAGTCCCGGGAGACAGGTGAGGTAAGTATCCCACACAATACAACCAATATATATCCGACTCGGTATGTGTCCATTGTGTTATTTTGTATTTCACAGATGATTTCCTGTACAGAAACAACAGAAGCGATCTATGTACAGCTCCAAACGAAGTCCAACAGAGAAGGAGTTGAGCATCTTCACATGACAGTCGGCATCCGTGTTGCGGCTCTGAGACATAGCTTCAAATGCGGATAGAATTTCCAACTCACTATCAACCGGTTTTCCCAAAGCAATGTGAACCAGTAGTTTGTAATTGTATAGTCTTGCTTTGCGAAGAATAGATGATCCACTGTCGGGACAGGACTTCACCGAGCCTACAGATGTCCCAGGGAGAGCAAAGATGTACAGGTCTAGAGGTTCCGGTAGGTCCACGTCAGTGGGGCCGTGAAGAAATTCATCCAACTTCAGGACTAGTCCACCCCAATGTATTTTCTTTGTTTCATCCTGCATTGTCCTCCAACGGGCTGGGGGCCAAGATATCGTTTGCCCACCCACCTCTACAGTAAATACACCATCGGCGGTCCACTCCCTCCTCGCCAGGGGCACCATAGGCATACAGCCGAACTCCAAGATCTTGATGGCCCTGCATTGGAGATCCGTCTTCTCCCCCTTGATGGAGGGGGTTGCAGAAACTTCATTGCTGGAGCTACTGGCTGTCTCAGTTGGAGGAGCTCTGGGCACTTTCTTTAACAGGTCAAGGGGAGAAGATGGTCTTAAAGGCGTCGTAGGTGGACTGATAGGCTCTGTTTCAGGCAAGGGATACTTCTCAGTTGTTTCAGGTCTGGTAACCAGGTTCATTTCTCTAGGAGTAGTGGTGTGAGGGACGGTTTGAGGTGGGCTCACAGGGTCAGGGACTGCCCGTGAAAGGCTGTCTGTTGAGGGCAGCAGAAGCGGGACCGGTGTCAATTGACCATCTTCGCAGTCCCCATAGATAATGGGATGTGACATATTACTTATGGGTGTTGGGTTGTACAGAGGCGGTGGTGGGCTGGATGCTTGGACCTCATCAACATGGGACGGTGTACCAACTTGGGAAGTTCCATGGTGTGCTACCTCTTCTCTGCATGATTGAGGTACTATCAACTGGTACACTGTTTTCCCATTGTCATCTATCCAAACTCTGTAACATGTAACATGCCCCCAATCATTTTCAAACGGTCCCACTGCCGCCATAGTGTTTTGAAAGTATTGGATAGATGTGAAATTGTGGACCACTCTGGTCGTCCTTTCCCTTCTTCACAGGCTAGCAAAATTGGCCCCACATCAATATCCTGTATCTGCTTTGACCGTACTTCACTGGGTGTCCACCCTTCTAGTATGGCCATGGTCTTTTTAAGTCCATCAACTGTAGGCTTCTGGCTCCTAGTTACTGCCAAAGCATGCCCTATATCACCTTCGCCATATTCAACATCAGATTCAAGTTGTGAGTCTGTCAACTTACAAGGATTCTCCTCCACATCCTCGTTCAGCTGCTGCTGTTTGGTGCACACCTTGCATGGCCTTCTCGACAATGCATCCGCATTTGCATGACTGCGCCCAGCCCTATGCGTTACCTCCATGTTGTATGTCCCTAATATCTCTAACCATCTGGCTGTCTGACCAGTGGGTTGCTTGAGATTCTTCATCCAACTCACTGCTGCATTATCGGTTTTAAGTAGGACCTTTTGCCCATAAATATATGTTTGAGTGCAACAACCACTGCAAGCAGTTCCTTTCTGGTGACGCAATATACCCGTTCATGCTTGTTTAGCACACGGCTACTATAGGCTATGACTCTTTCTGAGCCACAGCACTGCTCCAGTTGCCAAATCGCTGGCATCCGTGTCCAAAATGAAAGGTTTGTTTGGGACTGGATAGGCCAGTACTGGAGGTGTTGATAATGCTTCCTAAGATTCCTAAATGACTGCTCACACTCAGAATTCCAGTTGAATTTAGCCCCTTTTTCTGTAAGCTTGAGAAGAGGTCGTGCCATTGCTGCGAATCCACTGACAAAGCGGCGGTAGTATGAACATAATCCTAAAAAGCTTCTGATTTGCTTAGCATTTCGTGGCTGAGGCCATTCCTGGACTACACACAATTTATCAGGATCAGTTTCCACACCTTCTTGAGATACCTTATGCCCTAGAAATTTTGTTTCCTTCTGAAAGAGAGTGCACTTAGATGGCTTTAGTTTCAACTTGGCCTCTTTCAAACGTTTGAATACTCGCTCTAGCCTTTCTAGAGCCTGTCTGAAATTTTCACTCGGGATCAAAATATCATCGATATAAAGCATACACTCTTCCCAATGGAGTCCCCGGAGTACGTCCTCCATAAGTCTCTCAAACGTGGATGGAGCATTTGCTAATCCAAAGGGCATAACTGTAAATTGATACAGACCCTATCTGGTGGTGAACGCGGTCTTTTGCTTATCTTCTTCCACTAAGGGAATTTGCCAGAATCCAGAGTGTAAATCTTGACAACTAAACCAACGTGCACCAGAAAGAGTCCAGGCACTCGTCAATTCTCGGCAGAGGATACGCATCTTTTCGTGTCACATCATTCAGCCTTCTAAAGTCTACAGAAGACAATAGGAGAGGCCCAAGGGCTATTGGATGGTTCGATGATACCACGGCTACTCATTTTCTGTATCTCTTCTTTCTCAATGGCTTGTTTCCCGAGTGGAAGTCTACGGGGCGGTTGTCTTATAGGTGCTGCGTTTCCTGTATTTATGGAGTGTTTCACTCGATCTGTGCAGCCCAGATCATCTGGAGACTTTACAAATACTGATTGGTTCCTGATCAGAAGTTCTGCCAATTCTTTTTGCTGTTCGGAGGTTAGATGGGTTGAACTTCGCATCATAAGATCCTGAAGGTGCTCTGGCACAGAATTAGATGGCATAGATTCATTGTCACTAGACATTGCTGCACACTGAATATCACTAGCACTGTCAGTCTCGTAAAATGATTGGCAAGTCCCTAATCGTGTTCCTGGATAAAGTGTAACATCATCACTGTTGTGATTAATGAGTTGGATCGACAAGTTTGGTGACCGTGTATCAACTATGCAATTCACTGCACGGATACTTTTCTCTCGAAACAGTTCCATGGAAGGTTCAACTACTCCAGATGCAGCTAGGCATTCACTCTGTAATATTCCTATCGGTATCCACCCTATTGAGTGCCCTGGTACTGTAATAGACTCACGGACCTGCACTTGACAGGTCATCTGTGCCTCTCCACCTATCGAACAAGGTACTGGAGCTCCTCCAGTCTCCAGCCTAAGCCACTTGTAATCAATCTTGGAAATATACTTTAATAGGAAGTCTTGTCCCAGTATCCCAGGAACAGTAATGTCACAGATAACTATACTGTGTTGATACATTGTACCTCCAAGCTGTATCTTAACATCAGCTACACCATACAGGCTCAGTTTTTCACCATTTGCTCCCTGTATATTATTGGATAATGCCCTGAGTTCTGGTCTCACATCCTTTGGTATATGCTTAAATACCTCCTCTGAGAGTAGCGTAGTAGTAGACCCACTGTCGACCAACAAGTGTACTGGTTCTACCATTCCATCAATGAACGCGGTCACAAATAAGCCATTATCCCATTTGTCAATCCTGTTGCTAAGCTGACCTATTCGAATTGTTCCTCTCTGGTTATATGAGTAATTATTCTCCTTTTCAACACTCCCTGTAACTTCTGTTTTCACGCTATTTAATTCAGGCCTCTCCCCTCCCGTCCTACTTGGGCCTACAAGTGAGACGGGTCCCCGTTTCCCTGTGAAACTGCCGTAGTCACAGGAGTTTCCGGTGGTGGCCTAAGTTTTTGTGGGCAGACTCTGCAATAGTGGTCGGCCGATCCACAAATATAACAGCTCCCACTTCCCCGTCGGTAACTAGGATTACGGCTGTTGCGGTAGCCATTATTGGTAGCTCTATATCTGGAGCCACCCGATCCATTTCCGCTCTCCAACTTCTCTATGCGCTGTAGAATTTCTTGCAGATTTTCCAAATCGGCATTGCCTACATTCATTTCTTTCTGTTGAGTGGTATTACCTCTAGATGTTACCACTCTAACTGCCGCTATTTTCTTTTTTTCTTTTATCACCCACTAGTGCTTCGTAGCGCTCTATGACATCCACTGCATCTGCTACAGTCCTACATGACTTGTCAAAGCATCGACATTTCATTTCAACTGTGATACTTCCATAGAGCCAGGGCTTCTTGTGCACGAACTCCCAGGTTAGGATATGCTTTTTGCGCCATTTGGCGTAGATCATCACCCAAGGCAGAAACTGATTCATCTGTTTGACGTACCCTTCCCTCTAGTTTCGTTAGCCATTTATTTTGCTAGCGGCTACTTCCAAACCGCTCCTCAAGTTTCATTGAAAGCTCCGAAAAAGAACGTTTTTCATCCTCCGTTAGGCCAATATAGAATGTCCAGGCGGGCCCTTTAAGACTAGCCGCTAGAGCCAAAACTTTCTCTCGAGGAGTCCACAACCCCATTTCGGCACAGTCTAAGAAATGGGAGTAATACTCCTCCCAGTCCTGTTTCCCGTCATATGAATCAGGTTTCATCTTGATCATGTTACTACGTCCACTCCCGGGAAAATAATCGCCACGTCCATAATCTGGGGTAAAACCATGTCCCAGCTGACGCACCCGGTCAAACCTTCTTTTGTTACTTCTCGCCCTATCTGGATTTTCCATTGTGACTTCGCCATGTACATCACCCCTACCAGGTGCATCAGATCCAATAGAATCTTGATATTCCTCATCCCCAGAATTATTATCTCCCTGGGCATCAGAATCTGTGTTGGCCCTTTGCTGTACAATTATTTCCGGATCTGGGCTCTCCGCCATTTTACATATGAAGTACTTTCTGTGATAAAAAATATATTTTCCATCCTCCCTGGGTTACCGGTACAGTATACCACCACACTCACACCTTAGGCTGTCCGAATCATGGAATATTAATTTCGTTTAATATCCCACTTCTGACACCAGTGTAATTCTAATGCGTGCTCTCTGTAAAATCACCCGGGGTATTTCTATGGCCTGTCCAAGTTCAAACTCTTTCGATATAACTTTTCCCCCTCTCAACTGGGATCTGTAGAGCCAAGCAAGCACTGTGTATTGGTACCTCAAATGTACTACTAATACCAAACGGAAATAAAACTGTTACTCCTGTATATGTGTCTTTTTCTTCATTCCATACCACCTTCGGATTATTAGCATCACAAACACAATGCAAGTCATAGGTAAATTCAAAGGAGAACAAGTTTCATTTATTCGTAATGTATAGGCTATATATGATCCAATACCATAACACAGTAATTCCCATATAATCCAATACTGCATGTATATGGACAGTGACTCCTTACTGGAAGTAGGCTACCCTTATGATGATACAGTATAGGCACAGCTGTGAGTGGGGTGGGAGATAGCTATTCTGCAGGTTGGGTAAATATAGCCGCATGCATTATAATAGGCGGGTATACACTTCCCTATACCTTCGATGGATACTGGTATATGAAACTCTGTAGTGCACTTTATTAGTATATATCCAGACCAGGGTAAATCCCGGACTGCATGTTATAGCCCATCCGTACCTCACAAAACCCAGTTAGCTATCTGATCCAGTCCCCCTTCGCAGCTGCTTTTATAGACTCTGATCCCGTGCCTATGTTAGCCAATCAAAATACAATACCTTCGTCAGAGCAAAACGAGAACGGAAATATTTAACATTTCAATTGTAAGTATATAATTATCCAGCAAGATTTGTGTAGAGCTTACAGCAAATATAGGGAGCGTTTTTCTTTAACTTTTAACAGATACCATTATTTTGTATGGCAAAGAACAAAGTAAAAACCGCTCCAACACTTCAGACTTGTGCAACCCAGTGGCTACGTCATCTTGACATTTTCAAGTTAAATACTACACTAACGTTCCGTCATTTACCTTGACTTACTGAATAGAGTAAACTGTTCAAACCGAGAAACGCACGTGATGTCATATAGCCAATCAAGATAGGAACTTGCCAACACCGTGCAGCTATGATTTTCTTTGATGTCTGCCCGTGTGATCCCCAAATATGGCAAGTGGCGGGTGTATCGAGGTTATATTTGCTTCGAATAGCCAATCAAATTTGAATTTTAAAGAGGTTATACATTGCACTTCTTCTAATATGGACCACGGAATATTTATAGCGCTATGACATCACCAGACCTGTATTCTGATCAGATAATGTGTTACTTTCAGCCAAGGCAACACGTGTAGTGTTAGACTTGGGTAAGCGAAGATGTGGCTACGTATGTTGGGGAGCAAAAATCGAGCTTGCCATGTTTTCAACAAATTCCTACTAAAATATTTGCATAGCTATTGTCTCTTGTGGTAAACTGGGGAGCGTTTTAATCATAGAATAATATGCCCAGCATATTTCGCTTCGTGCGTATGGAAATATCAACAAAATAGTGCGACCATCTTTAGCTGCACGAATACGTATTTTACGCTAACATAGACCAGAAATATCAGTAAATCCAACAACATAACCAGATTTAGTCAAATATGTACAGTTCATGTGCTAAATCCTAAAGAATTAAGTAATAATAGTTCTGGATTCATCATAGTAGGTCACGTCATGTAGACGGACAAAAACAACATGGCCGCATGGGCGAGGAGAGGGCTGAATTAAAATACGTCGTGTACCGATAAAATGAAGTTACGAAATGTCATAAACATTGTCCATAGAGGATAAAGTTACAGCAGGTAACAGTTCATTATAGTCTCATTCAGGAATGTTAGTTCTTCACAAGAGTTCAAGTTCCGGACAAAACGTGCTGTCATGTAACAACAACAACAGCGAGGTATAGTAAGTGTCCTCGTGCAGGGAAGCCACAAATAAATCAATAATATACAGTTACGTATATTACAGTATGCTGCTTGCCTTATAGTTCGCTTCGATATATATTTATGTGTGCATCATTGCATAATTTGTCGAGAAAATGTTTTAAAAACATACTTATGAATCCCACGTTTTGCCTTTTCTTTCGGGTTAACTTTATGCATATTCTGCTTCTTTTAAGATCCAACTAATGGCACAAAAAAGTTGAAATCTTAAAAATATATTATTATGGCTGTGTGTGATTTGTTCATAGGAATATCACAAATTTGCTACGAATTATTTTTGGAGCTTATTGTGATGCTCCTTTCAGGAAGTATAGCCCTATAGGGGAAAACAAAGTCCAACAGGGACATCTTTGGTCCACATTTCGCGTCAGGGATCAAGAGAGCAAATCATTGTGGTTTGTAGAAAGAGATCATCAGTCAGAAACTAGACTAGAATGGTGGTCAGGGTGGTGCCGGTTGGTTGATTGTAGACTATTGTTCTCCAGTATAGCAGGTAGGTCGCTTTGAAACCCTGAAGTAGGGCGCTTGACTCAAAATTGGACAACATCTTCATTTCTCGGCACTCCTGTCATGTTCATGAGATACAATTCGTCATGTAAGAAAAACACAATAGGTGACTACATGTAGAGAACCTTGTTAAACCTCGAAAAGCTACCCGACAAGCTGTATTGCACACGGTGTTCCTGGTTTGAAGATCCTTACATGACGAACTTCCCCCAGTTGGATCTCCCTTTCATTTTCCCTCTTTTGAAATTTAGACTGGTTTCCCTGTTCTATTTACTCTGCAAAAGATACACCACACTGAGTTGTCCCCACTTTGGTAGACTGAATGTCATTTTTAATTAAATGTTATGCTTTAAAAATTAGAGGGAAGACTATAGCATATTCATCTAATAAAAAACGACAGTCAAAAGTTAAGAAAACCGAATTATAGGCTGAATTACAAAACTTAGAGGAACAAGCAGCCAGAGGATGCTAGGTCCCCCGCCAAAATGGCAGCAATATTTATAAGCGCTGTCGGTTTCAGAAGATATTCATGAGGATGGCAACAGCTACTTCACAGGCGTAAGAAGCAGAGGGGTCTTTCCACCTTCCCAGGTTTTGAGATAAACTCCGAATGGCTGACTGAATGTTGATTGCTACTGTAATATATTTTCTTTACCATGTAGCATGAAAATTATGTAACCGAAATGCAACCCCAAGAGACAACTCATGGCATATTATCTGCAAACTAAATTTGACAAGAATATGAAGGCATCCTCAACCTATTGCCCAGAAACCAAATTTAGACTTTGCCACAAGGCGTCACCATGCACCTGTAGGTGCAAGCAGGCAAAACACAATCCCAAATGACATCTCATGTCATAGTATCGGCATATGAACTTTGAGACTCTGAAGAGGGATCCTCAAGTTATTGCCGGTACTAGATGCCCACCGGTGTTCATATTATTTGGGGCGGGTCACATATGAATACAAAATTTGAGAATAATCTGATGAGCAGTTGCCAAATTATTCGCCGGAAACAAATTTTTCCACCAGGAGACGCCACCTGTAGGCAGAAGCGGGAAAAATACAATCCCAAGGAACATGGTATCGTGGGGACATCTGCATACCAAATTTGAGAAGAATCCGATGAGGGTCCTCAAGTTATTGCCCAGAAACCAAATTTAGATTTTGACACCAGGTGACGCCACCTCTAGGCGCAAGTCAGTGAAATGCATTATCAAGCGACATCTTATGTCACGGTACATTGTACATTCATACAAAATTTGAGAAGAATCCGATGGTCAGTTCTCAAGTTATTACCCGGAAACGAATTTGTGATGTTGCCACCAGGTGGCGCCACCTGTGAGTGCAAGTGAGCGAAAGGCAATCCCAAGCAACAGCTCCTGGCATGGTAAATGCATGCCAAATTTGAGAAGAATCCGATGAGCCGCAACGTTTCTCATGTTACCCAGAAAGGTACATATGTAGGACATTTCAAAGAAATTCGACCAAGTGTTTCTAAGTTATCACTTGCAGCATGGAATAATGGAATGAACTCTAGTGGCGCCACCTCCGGGTGGATTTTGCTGAAACGCATCACCAACGGTGTTTTGTCGCAGGGAATGCATTTACCAAATTTCGAAGAAATCCGACAAATTGTTCGAAAGTTATCGCTCGCGAAGGATTTGAACAAACATGAACGGACATGCATTAAAGATTGGAACAAGATCCAGTGGCGCCACCTACAGGCGGATCTTGCTGAAACGTAATACCAACAGACATCTTGTCGCAAAGAATGCAGATGCCAAATTTCTGAGGAATCTGACAAAGCATTTAGGAGTTATCGCTTATGAAGCATTTGCATGGACATGCACTAAATATTGGAACAAGACCCAGTGGCGCCACCTACAGGCGGATCTTGCTGAAACGTAACACCAACAGAAGTCTTGTCGCAAAGAATGCAGATGCCAAATTTCGGAGGAATCCGACAAACCATTTAGGAGTTATCGCTTATGAAGCATTTGCACGAACATCCACGGACATGCACTAAAGATTGGAACAAGACCCAGTGGCGCCACCTACAGGCGGATCTTGCTGAAACGTAATACCAACAGACGTCTTGTCGCAAAGAATGCAGATGCCAAATTTCGGAGGAATCCGACAAAGCATTTAGGAGTTATCGCTTACGAAGTATTTGCACGGACATGCACTAAAGATTGGAACAAGACCCAGTGGCGCCACCTACAGGCGGATCTTGCTGAAACGTAATACCAAGAGACGTCTTGTCGCAAAGAATGCAGATGCCAAATTTCGGAGGAATCTGACAAAGCATTTAGAAGTTATTGCTTACGAAGTATTTGCACGGACATGTCCGTGCATGCACGGACACATAGAAGCAAGAACCATTTTAAAGTCCTCGGCCGCGTTGCGGCGGGGGACAAAAAACTAGAGAATGACATTTATTACAAAAATACAACACTGCAAGAGATAAGAACAATAAAAGATGAATTAGAAAAAATAAATAAAAATAAGGATGATGGCCTAATTACTGGTACAAAGCGAAATTGGCAGAATATGATGAAAAACCGACTAAATATTTTTTGAAGCTGGAACATCGAAATTATATTAAAAAATCAATTACTCGGATTCAAAATTCTGAAGATCAAATCATTACAGAACCAAAACATATAGTAGAAGACACCAAAAGATATTATAAACGACTTTATAACAAAAACGAAACTAGTCCAATTAATTTAGATGAGCTATTGGAAAACAAGGTATCCAAATCAAATGCAGAACAATAAAATGATCTTAAGGGGAATCGTCCAAAGAAGAGATCTTGGACGCTTTAAAAGCGATGAATAACGAAAAAGCCCAGGATCGGATGGCTACACAGCAGAATTTTTCAAATTTTTGGGGATAGATTTGAATAAATATTTATTGAATACATTGAATTATGCGTATAATAATGATTCTCTATCAATAACACAGAGACAATGAGTCATTACATGCTTACCGAAAGAGGGTAAAGCAAAGCAATTTCTGAAGAACTGGAGACCCATCACTCTTCTTAATATTTCTTACAAAATTGGGGCTGCAGCAATCACACAAAGAATTAAAAAGTATTTACCCCACCTTATGCGGTTTTAAACCCGGAAGATATATTGGTGAAAACACAAGATCAACATACGATTTAATGCAATATACCGAGGATCACCAGATTCGCTATTACTGCTTGACTTTGAAAAAGCGTTTGATTCAGTGGATTGGGCACACTTGCATCAAGCAATAGCACTATTTAATTTCGGTCCGTCAATTCAAAAGTGGATAAATCCGATATATAAAAATGCACAGTCGTGTGTAATCGTCAATGGGCATGATTCTGATTTCTTTGAGATTACCCGTGACTGTCGTCAGGGAGACTCTCACCTTACCTTTTTTTGTTGTGTGTTGAAATTCTTTCAATTATGCTCAGAAACAATAAAATCATTTGTGGAATTAAAGTAAGAGATCAAAAATTTATATTACCACAATATGCTGATGATACCATATTTTTAGATGGTTCTCAGAACGCATGTCTCGGAACTTAAGAGATTTTCGAAAAAATTTCAGGTTTGAAAATAAACGCCGATAAAACTAGGATTATTTGGATTGGTTTCAAAAAGTACTCTGATATTAAATATAAAACAAAATGGCACCTCGACTGGTAACAGGATGCCTTCAAAATACTACGGCTTGTATTTACTTTAAATTTGGCAGAAATGGTTGAGAGACACTATAAGATAAATTAGAAGATATTGAAATTATTATGAAAATCTGGTCACGACGTTATTTATCACCACCATAGGTAGACTCGTTATTTTAAAAAGCTTAGTGATATCGAAATTGAATCATCTGTTCTCTTCTCTCCCAAACCCACCCATGATATTAATTGAGGAATTTCAAAAGAAAATATTCGAATTTGTATGGAATTCGAAACAAGATCAAATTTCGAGAAAAATAGCTAAACATCCAGTGAAATTTGGGGGGATTGAAAGTGCTTGATATATACCATACAATTCAAGCACAGAAAATTTCCTGGATAAGAAGACTATATAAAAAGACTCCCAAATGGGGCGAAATACTTAGGACATATGTTCCTGAAAATCCAAACATAATAGAGATGGGTAATACAGTGTTAAGGAATATGGTAATACCACTTGTAGGATATAGCATACGGAGATTTTAAGCAAAAATACTCCCTTGATTGTGCCAGTAAATTCTCGAACGAGTTATTATGGCTTAATGACAAATTCGTAACAAACAATAAATTATTTTATTATAAACACTGGGGTAGAAAAGGTGTGCGATTTGTAGACGATCTGCTGGACGTATCTGGAAAGTTCCTCTCTATAAATAAGTCTAACGACACATTTGGTACTGACTTTAATTATTTGGAGTTTTTGGGAGTTTTGTCATGTAGTTAAAAAAGCAGCAAAAGATACAGGGATTGAAATGATTAAAGCGCAAACATATATTGTCCACTAATACCGGCACATTTACTTCAGCTTATAAAGGATGCAAAAAGCTGTAGGACATACTATGATACTTTATTATCCCCTGCATTTATAAAGCGAACTGCCAATTTAAAATGGGAGACAGATCTTGGAAGAAATATTTAGTAAAAATGAATAGTAAAAATGAATGGCAGAACATCTATTTATTACAAAATAATTACAGAGAAGAAAAATTTAAGTGGTAACATCATAAAATTGTGAATTAAATTTTGACGACAAATATTTTTGTCCAGAGATCAGATCCTGATGTCAGCAATTTTTCTACTTTCTGTGCAAGTTCAGCTGAAACGAATATTTATATAATGTTTAGTGATTCGTCCAATTTAGTTTGAAATAGAAAAATGGTTGGGAACGGCAGGGATAAAAAATCAATTTACGCTAGAAAAAGTAATACTAGGATTAGTAGGGCTGCAATACAAACCATTGGACTACTTACTCGTTAAAATAAAACATTGTATATATCAAATGAAAGCACAGAACAAAATTCCTACTTTTGATGTGATCCTGAGAAAAATGAAATCTATATATATATCACAGATAAATTTATTAGAAGCAAGAATGGAGATCGTAGAATTGCTGACCAATACTGGTCCTCGCTTCATCTGTTACTGGCAGATAACTGATTTTTTTTTCATGCCAATTCTGTCATCAAGGAAATAATTTTCTACCTAATATTAAATTTAATATATCAATAGCTCAACCTCACTTAATGAAAAGTTGCATGTTTTCTTTGTAATTTGCTGTACTTTGGTAAATATTGTGTATTGCCATACAGAAAAAAAGAGAAAGAAAAGAGTGCCATTTTCAGTTCAACTCCACTGAATTCATAGCCATGTCAGACACGCTTGTTTGGTATTCTCTCCATTTAGCTTAGAGACAGACAAGTCATATTGGGCAGTTCCCCTTGGATAGGCAGAATATCATTTCGCGAGATTCGATTTTGAAGTTTTAGATACATGGGATTTTTCAAGCGGGGGTCGACTATCATAGCACTTTAGGCGAGGGTCCAAGGGTCGCCTAGGCCCCGGAAGCTCTGGGGTCCTAGATCGCCGGAGATGCGTTTTCCCGGAATTAAATTTGAACATAATGTGTGCAGATTTAGGGTTATATTATACAGCTCTGAGACCTTAGATGGATGCATTCCTAGCGATTTCGAACAATTAAATTAACACATCATTTGTCAAATATCAGTATTATATTTTATTGTCTTTGTCATCTTGGAAACACTATAATAATGCTTTGGGCCGATATACCTCGTGGGCTAACCGTGTTAAAATGATTAAAACTAAACGTTATCATATCCCTTTCTGATCCATATGTCATTTCATGATGTGTGCATAAAACTTTCGCTGAAAATATCACAATAATACTGTGTAGAATATCAAACTTTGTATCATGGACTATATCTCGTGGCCATGGTGAAATACTGACTAGAAAAATGAAACTGATCATTCTGGAAATTAAAACGTGGCCATGGTAAAATACTCACTAGAAAAAAAATGAAACTGATATATTCCGGAAATGAAATATCGTGAATGTATAGTATAGCCTTTAGCAAAGCTTACATACACAACATTCAGTTTATTACCCATTTTGCACTTCGCAAATGGTAGACGAGGCGGCCGATGCTTCATTATCAAATCCACAAGCATCGAGCAGAAGGAAAAAACACACGAGTTAGTATTAATGATTAATTGAATGGTAACTTCGCCTGCTGTATCCGTCGTAGGTGGAGTCTCATGAACAGAGCTTTTTTACTTTCATTTTTTTCTGGTTTTTCTGTTGTTTTTCTTTTTCTTTTGCTTTTTCTTGTTTTCATTTGGCGCGTCCAAGGGGGGGGGGGGGTTGTTTGCACCGGACGACCCCTAACGACGCCCCTGAGATACATCAGTTTGATTTTCCTCCGGTCACCCCTGTGTTGAATATATGGGTTGAGAGCCTATATATGGGTTGGTATCAAAGCCTATCATGTTCTCAACCTATCATATTGTAACCTCGTATGTCACAACGTGACCAGGGTGAAATAAATTTGAAGTTTAAGTTGACAAAAGCGACTGTTCAAACACAGGGTGGTTTGATTAATGTGACACTTCGTCTAGACCGTTGATAAGCACATTGAACATAAGCTTCTTGGGGCGTACCATTCACGAGACGGTGTGAAAGTGGGTTATTTACTTCCTAGGTTACTCTGACTTTTATCTGGCGATCGCTCAAAAAATGCGTAATCCAGTGCTGTCATAACTATATAAAAACATATATCGAGTTTATATAAGTTAGAGTTAATACCTGTAGTACATGTATTATCACGTGCAGAAGAACTGGGATTTCAAAATTGAAATTACGAAGTTTCTGTTGAAATCAGCGCTATCAGTAATAGACCGTGAGCCAACAATAATGTCTGTGAAATTTGAAGAATCATTCTTATCTCGCTCTTTTTAGTTTCTCATGTTGACTCATTTTGAGCCTATTCGCAAAACTCCCCGAGAACAGGATCATGGGAAAATTCAAGATGGCAGCCACGTGAAGTACCAAAAAAGTAATGTTGACGTCATTTTTCTTCAAATTTCTGCTTTACGAATAAAAAATTCGAAAAATCTGACCGAAAAATCGAACAAAAAATGCCTTTTTTGAAAATGAGTGGCCAACTTGGATTTTCTTTTACATTTTCTGGTAGAGCTTGACTCAAAGTTTCAGTCCCCTAGCTCAAGTGATAAGAAAAATAAATGCCCCCCCCCCACCTCTCCGGCCTAGACAGGTCTCAATTAGCCCAGGACAGATAGGGTTAACACACAATATATATATATGTTATCTAGTAGAGAAAAAAGAACACACTTAAACAGTAATATACACAATTACACAGGATAAGAATATAAATTATCATTTTCTTTTCATGTACACTAATCCCCTTAAGGAAGACAAACAAATGCATCTTACGCAGACATGAACAACTCACAGAATACAATAATTGACTGTCACTTTTCAATCACCATTCTTTGACTCTGTTTATCTCCGACCATTGCTTAGTCAGCTTATGCAGTAGTAGTATATAAACGGCAAATTCATAGGAAAAATGCGGGTGAAGCTTGAGGGATCCGTGACGTTACTTCTGGGTCAAAGGTCACGTCAGGGTCAGAGGTCACTTCCGGGTCAACTGTCACTTCCGGTTTCGATGACGTCACGGATGACGTCACTCACATGTACAGTTGAGTGTTCTACCCGGCGTAGTGGACAAAGAGCTGGCACCTTGGGCACCCACTTATGGACATTTGCGGTATGGGGTGTGATACCTTGTTTGCTCTGTCTCGCGATGTAGAACAGGATGGGTGGGGTCTCGAGGCCATCAGGTGACTTGCTGAAAAGTTCAGACAGGTCCGGGGTGGACATGTTAGGTCCATTCCGGCGCAGTGGACAATGACCTGGCACCGTACACTTCAGTTATTTTAAGGTTACTGTATCGGGTTCCAGTTGCATACGTGTACGTATCATAATTTTGCTTAATTACGGCGCAGTGCTTTTTTATATTCATACAAACTATACATTTTCTGAAAGCCCTTGATTCAAGGAATTTATATAAATAAATAACTTTCTCGAAATTATTACAAGAATCGATTTATTTAAAGATAAATGACGTCATTTAGAAATGTATATTCCTCAAAATCACGCGATAATAACTCTCAGTTTTCATGAAACACACTTTACAATTTGAATAAAAATAGGTTGCCTCAGTTTTTTTAGTTAGGGCCTAGAAGTTATTTTATCGTCGTGCAAAGTTGAAAGATTGAAAAAAAAATCTACAAAAACTCGACTCCTCTCCACTAAATCATAAATAATTCATTAACAGGGCCGAACTTATAAAATTTGAGGCAACATTTTGAAGATCTACATGATTGGAATATTGTGTCCAAAGTTCCTGTTTGTACATCAAATAACAAGAGAGAAATTAGAACAAGAACAAAACACTTTTTGGCGAAAAACTAAACGGAGAAACCGGCCAAAAACCAGTCAGCGCTGTGTTCCCCTGCTTGGGCCACGCTAATCCCCTGTTCGCAGCTGGATAAAAACCCCGCTGAGACAATGCTGTGACCGCTTGAGTAGATGTCAAACATTATTGTACGGTGTTTCGGCTTTATTATAATTATTTGACGGGCAAAGTAAGTTATAGGCCTACATTGTTTATCTATATGCTGCTGATATATTGTGTTGCCAAATTTCACATAGGTATTTTTAATGAGAAATTCGAGCAACTCTATAAACAAAGAAACACCCCATGAATGATATCTCTTGTATGGAGTAGAGCTAAAGAATGCTTTATGGCTTCCGACATTAATATATCTACGATCAGTTTTCTTGAACACGGAAACTAATGAACTTAGACGGTCAATAATGTCCTGATGAGGATTGTAGTATAGAGAGTCGAGAAATCCCGTGTGGATACATGTCTGTACGGTATGTGACCTTTAGCATCAAGTTCTTCCGTAAGACATTTTGAGTTTTTCAATATCCACATACATTCAACGCCAGAGTTTTTATTGCCCTCGTCAATAAGATTGAAAGAAGCTTGGTGGTGCAGCTTTTAGAACCAGATATGAATCTAGCTTTGTATGGTGATTTATGTATTTTGGGAGTCCAGTATACTTTTAGTATGTCGTTATGATTGGTTGCAAGACAAATACCTCTTTCCCTGAGAAACGTTTTGTGGTTGTTAAATAAATCTTCCACAGTAAATGCAGTTTTGGAGTAAGTAGACGTATTTGATGATGATATGTCTACACATACGTAATAATAATATTTACATATGAATATTATATTATTTGGAGCTTTGTCTGCCGTGACTATGACGAATTTACTCTGGAGATTTGCTAGAACTTCTTGCGAATTGAGGTTTCTCAGTACTTGTTTTCCTTGGGGAAGTGTACTTCTGTCAATATGGTAGATTGTTTCAACGACCTTGCTCTTGGTGAGGTCCAGCCACTCAGCGAGTACTGTAGGTTCAACTTTTTCTCGTTTAGATCAATCAAACCCGTACTGTTCCAATGCAGGCAGGACTATCCTCTGGTCGGCCTTCAGATTTATTCTTCTCGGCTCTCTATATTTAGGTCCTTTCATCAGGAGTAATTTTAGGTTCTTATCACTCACCACACCAAGGTCACCAGTCACAATATGTTCGAATGGTGTATAGATAAAGTTCGACGATTCACAATCACAATTATAGCCTCCTGACATGTATAATTTCCAATCAAACTCCTTGACAGCATTGGACTAATTGAATAGTTTGGTGGCTATAGATTTAGTATACTTATATGGAATGCAAGGAGGTTATGTGAACTTAAATTAGTTTGGTACAACGTCGCGTCCCTCTGGATCATTCAGGATTCGAGGTAAATTAATAATGTCCAGTCCTTTATCTAAGTAGTTGAGTTTCAAGAAAAGCCGATCTTGAGAGGTTTCGATTATGTTCACTGGACGATACAACCGAAAATACGCTATATCTTGACATACTTTAGTGATTTTGGGTGGTATTATATTTTCTGAAGGCGCAGATTGTTGTATATCTCTGGCTATATGATATAAAGCTCTCAGAGGTAACGCATACAGAACTGTACGTAAGCTATGTATACTATTGGGGGTGTTAGTTAAACCAACTAAGTAATTTAAAGTGATATGATCGTGATTCATCGAACTATTAAGCTTTCGCCAACCATGGCTGCGATGTCTTCGTTGATGGGGTTTAAATAGCTGGGTAATGTTGGATATATTTGAACGGCGGTTCGTAGCATTATCGAACCCACTGGCATTATCATTTAAACCAAACGGAAACACTGACCCAAGTTCTAGCATCCAGAAGGGGGGATCCTTGGTAGATGGATAGACGACGTCTATGATCTTACTAAAATTATCCCAGCCATGGTCGGGTAAAGAAAACTACTTACCTATAAGCAATTGCTTTTTCCTAACGGATTTTCTGTGACCGTTCACACTAAGATGGAGTCTTTGGTTGGTCTTGCCAACATACTGTTGATCACACTTCTTACAGGAAACTAAATAAATACAGTTTGTAGTAGAACAACTCAGATCAACATACGAGTTAACAGAATATGAGTTACCAGCTAACGCGTAACTAAATGAAGCTGAGGTATTAAAGAGTGGACACGTGAGACATCCACGGTATCCACACTTAGAAATCTTTCTAAGACTAAGAAAATGACCAATTACAAGCGTCTAGTCCGTCATTCATATTTCAGCCGTCGTCCATTAGAGAATATCCGCGTCCATAATCCAAAGACCTATTCCATATTCCATATAACAGTATTAGTACCAAATTCAAAAAGACAATCATAGTATACATACACATAGGCTTGTTTCCTGCAAGAGAGAAGCGGTCAACAGTTTTCAATGATGCCGGCAAGACATCATGATGTTCCCAAAATATCAAATCCGTATCGCTGATCAGTATTCTTAATCCATACTATTCGTTGTAAAGTCGTCATCTAAAGAATGATGTATCTCAGTCACGCTTTGATTGTGACTGTTCATATGAGTACCGTGAGGATCTTGAAGTACATGGGTTCATACGGCCCCTAGCCCCGGGTTAAGCGGAATTAGACACAAGTTACGAAACGTAGCGACATAGATCTTGCACGCTACGTTCGTATTTTGCTATCAGCATGCGATATGTATCGCCAAATTTGAGAAACTTTGAGTGGAGGCGCTTGGTGGAATAGCCCTGTTTTAAAATCGTTGATTAAAATCGTCACATTTAACACAGGATCTAGCAAATGCTACTAAGCGAGATATGTATACGCCATATGCAGGTCCCACTGGAATATTACTGTCCAGAAAGGGATAGTTTACGATGTCGAAATTGTAATCATCTCTTTTGTCATAAAGTCGACGAGAGAGAATGCCCGCTTCATTTTTATAGAGATATAGATCTAAATATGATGTGCCTGTAGGGCTATCTGTAGTTTCCTTCAAATCCAGTGAAGGTGGATATATATCCTTCACTGCGTCATTTATATAGCGATTATCCACAGCGAGAAGACCGTCTATATAGCGTTTGGTGAACGAGAAGGAACGGACTTTGAATGGATCGGTTTTTGAAAGCGCCTGCATATAGTCATATTCGTAAGAGAACAGATACAGGTCAGCCAATAGGGGTGCACAATTAGTACCCATTGGAATACCTATATGCTGCTGATATATTGTGTTGCCAAATTTCACATAGATATTTTTAATGAGAAATTCAAGCAACTCTATAAACAAAGAAACATCCCATGAATGATATCTCTTGTATGTAGTCGAGCTAAAGAATGCTTTATGGCTTCCGACATTAATATATGTACGATCAGTTTTCTTGAACACAGATACTATTAATGAACTTAGACGGTCAATAAGGTCCTGATGAGGGATTGTAGTATAGAGAGTCGAGAAATCCCATGTGGATACATGTCTGTACGGTATGTGACCTTTAGCATCAAGTTCTTCCGTAAGACATTTTGAGTTTTTCAATATCCACATACATTCAACGCCAGAGTTCTTAGAAATAGTGGCGCAATACCTTTCCCAAAATGCTTTTACCTCCTGAAGGGCCCTCGTCAATAGGGTTGAAAGAAGCTTGGTGGTGCAGCTTCTAGAACCAGCTATGAATCTAGCTTTGTATGGTGATTTATGCATTTTGGGAGTCCAGTATAGTTTTTGTATGTCGTTATGATTGGTTGGAAGATAAATACCTCTCCCCCTGAGAAACTTTTTGTGATTGTTAAATAAATCTTCCAGAGTAAATAGACCAAGAGAGAAACTCGAAATGCCTGTCGTGATTACTTACATGAAGTAATGTCCACATCGTCGTGGCAACGACTCTGGCGGATAAAGACAGAACACGCAACCGCTAAATCTCGGGACGGCCTTATTGACTGTTATTTCAAGGTCGGACAGGGGCTATTCAAATATAACTCGAGGTGAGCCTGAGTAGATAGACATCAAAGAAAAAAAACGCTGTTTCCTAACCAGTGAATTTAAAATCCAAAGCTGGACCAGATAAATCGTGTCCTTCTCTGGGATCAATCAATAATTTTCCCAACAAATCTTTCAACAGCGATTGCTTAACTCTCTTAATCAGCTTTGATTTCTTGTTGGAGACCTCCTGTTTCAAAAAATTACTCCACAATCTCCACCATCCGTAAAGTCAGTAGCATGGAAAGCATAAATCTCAGAGTATTCGTGAAACGAGAGATCGAGGAGTTCAGCGGAAATGCGCTGGGAAGGCTGACCGTGTGCCTGGGGTTGCCATGACAACGTGGGAGGTCACTTTGGGTCACTTGACGGGTGGATGGATATAAAACTGGGACTTTGCCGAATAAAAAAAATTCTTAAAGAAAAACAAAAATGCGGAAAACTCAGTCAAATGGGTTTGGGTGGGCTTATCCTGGGCCAAATGAGCCACGCAAAATGTAGACTACGTTTTGGGTGATTTGAACCGGAAGTGACGTTATCATGCTGTCTTGTCATAATTGTAAACTGACGACAGCTTATTCTGTTCTGAGCTACTAGCCTTTGCTAGAATGATGTTCCACCTGCTTAAATTTATTGCCAGTAGCCTCCTATGAATCATGTATTTCGATTATGGATGCAGGAATTCTTCATGGACGAGGGCTGGCTATTGTATGTCGGATCTGACTATTGTATTGGAATTATGTTATCAATGAATGTATATAAGTAACGGTAAGGTTAAATGTCGGGATATATATCTTTGCAGGCTACATGATACAGATTTGATATGTGGAGAAAATTAAAATACACTCACATATTTCGCCGGCGTCTCCTTTGGAAGGTGATTTGTCTGGTAATGGTACTGTTGCTCCTGCATTAAACTGCGCTGTTTACGAAGCTTCCCTGGGGAACGGCCACTGGCAAAGGAGATATTGAAATTGAGTCATTGAAGCTGAAAAGTGATCCACAAGTTTGCGTGCATCCTAAATTGGAACTACATCACCCTTCTATTGACCATTTTTTCAAGGACGTAAAACCATTAGTGTGCGACCCGGAAACCAACTGGGTATTCGTGGATAACGGAACATTCAGGATTTCCAAGGATTCTCTGAAGCGACACGGAAACATTTCATGTAGATATACACCCTTTCAAGCTCGCGGCGACTTCAGAATCATAAATGGCGAAGATATCCAACACATGGTTGATGGTACACCGTTGAAGAGTGATTTCTTCAAAGTCACGTGCACAGCAGCAGACAATAAGACTTATTTTAATTTCCACTCGGGCATATCTTACAACGCTGATGCGCACGCACGCTCTCGGCAGCGTCCTCTACCCGACGGCGCGATGGGATTGGACGTTCTCATAGTTGGATTCGACTCCATTTCAAGACTAACTGCGAAGCGGAAAATGCCGAAGACACTCTCCTACTTCACGTCAGTTCTGAACGGTATCGAGCTCGAGGGATACAATATCGTGGGAGATGGTACTCCCCAAACTCTCATACCTATCCTCACCGGCTTAACAGAAATCGAGTTACCGGAAGCCAGACGGGGGTTTGGTGGTGCGAAGCCAGTCGATGATCATCCATGGATCTGGAACAAGTTCAAAGATATAGGCTATGTGACTCAATGGGCAGAGGACCAACCTAATATTGGAACCTTTACCACCCGAATGATGGGCTTCACCAAACCACCAGTCGACCATTATATGAGGCCGTTCTACCTTGCGGCCCAGGAACATTTTTCAAAATTTCAACGTCTCTGTTTAGGTTCAGTACGGAGATTGAAGAACCATCTTGACTGGTTTCGAGACGCTTTCTTAATGCACGGAGACAAGAGAAAGTTTTCCTTTGCTTTCTTTGGCGAATGTAGCCACGAAGATTCCAACATGATACAGCACGCGGAGATAGACACGTTGGCTTTCTTTCGTTTAATAAACAAAGCTGGTCACCTAAATAACACGCTGCTGATACTGATGAGCGACCACGGGGCCCGCTTTGACAAATGGAGAATGACCGTCCAAGGGAAAGTCGAAGAAAGATTACCTTACTTCGGCTTCACATTCCCGTCATGGTTCGAGGAAAAGTACCCGACTGCAATTAAGAATCTCCGAACCAACGTGAATCGGCTGTCAGTGCCCTTTGATATCCACGCAACATTCTTGGACATGATAGATTACAAGGGTATCAACATGGGTAATATATCGGAGAGGGGGATCAGTTTGTTCAGGGAAATTCCCAAAGAAAGAAGTTGTGCAGACGCAGCTGTGGAGCCCCATTGGTGCGCTTGTTTATCTTGGAGACCTATGGACATAAACGATCAGAAGGGATTATCAGCGGTTTACAAAACTATAGAATTGATCAATTCTCTCACAGAATCTCACAGAAAGCAGTGTGAGACGTTGCGTTTCGGACGTGTAGCGCAGATGGTTGAGTACTTCACAGGCGAAGATTTGCTTCGATTCAAGAGGAACGATGACCCACACGGGAGAATACCCGATCTTAATGACACGATGTCTGCGTCAGAAAGTTGGTACCAGGTTACCTTTCAAACCGAACCTGGATTGGGCATCTTCCAAGCGACTGTCAAGCATGATTTGGTGAAGAATACATATACTGCCCGTAAAGACAGAATAAGTAGGATAAACAAATATGGAGACGACCCACATTGCGTCATGAAAGAGCATCCGCACCTTAGACCTTACTGCTATTGTAAAACCGCCTTAATTAAATGATCTTTGATTAGATTAACCATGCTTCCATCTTATGCTACGATCGTATTAATAGTGTTAGAGTCCTGCGATTTTTCTTAGGTTTGGGCAAGTATGCCCCAAATGCAGCAGTTTCCGGTGATATGGGTTGGATGCCCGTTTGTAAAGCTTTGGAAATCAGTTGCAAAGCTATGGTATCGCACCTCGGACATGTGTACAAACAGAACTAACTATAGGTTATGGCATGGGCAAATTCAGTATCTTCTAATAGATGTAGAAACTGGTCTTCTCGGGTTCGGAATAAATTTGATGCATATGGTCTCAGTATTGTAAATTTCGACCCCAGCAAATACGTTTACCAAACGAGGCTGAAAAATCGGAATTTCAGCATTTTGAATACGATGGCAACATAAGATAAATCAGAGATCTTACTGTTTATTCAATACTAACTTTAAAACGGAAACTTATCTATCACAATTTATGCCGACAATCGTCGGAGTGCCCTAGATGTGGCGTCGCTCATATCCGTTTAGAAACGGGTAGATATGAAAACCTACCAGTAGAAAAAAAGGGTATGCTTTGCTTGCCTAAATGAGCTAGAATCCGAAAACATGTATTGTTAGAATGTCCTTTATATGCGGATATTAGACGTAATGGCGCATGTAATATTGTTCTTAACCATTCATGTATCATTTTTTATGTATTACCTGTGGTGAGATGTAAATAAAAATTTTACTACTACTACCTAGGAATGTGGACAAAGTTCAGTCTAGTACAATATGATTTGATCACCGAGCAGATCTTTATCAATGGTTTGCATTCAGAAAAGCTAGCCTCTAAACACCAGAAACATTTTGTCTAAACATCGTTTCTGTTTAAAATGACATTCTATAAGTCGTAGATGGGTCAAGTTCGATGGATTTATGGCCAATAACGATATACAGTGTGGAGTTAGATTGGCTCTAATACGCCAAGACATGTGTTTATCTAGATTCCTAGGATTCTGTAAAATAGTAAAATAGGTTGAGGTCGGTTATCTTTGGAAGGATTGTGGTCCATTGCTTGCTGTATATATGTGGTATGAATTCAGGAGCCAAGAGATATTGTGTTAACAGCATGAAATCTACATTTACCAAATAATTTGACAGTTAAAAATGCAGGTTAATTTCAATGATTTCCAGAAAAGTTCTAGCCAGTAAGTTGATGCATAGATGTGGTACAAATGTATTAAAAGGGCACATCGGGGGGTTCGCTATATGATCGCAGTGTGAGAAAAGGGCACCTCAGGGGGTCAGCTTCTGTCTGGAAATGGCATTTTTATCAAAAAGCATTATTTTTCCCCAAAAGAGGGGCTCGCCGGAACCCAGGCCCCCACCTAGCCACGGACCTGTGCTAATAACATTGGTTATATTTTTAACATGTAACTTGACCTCAAAAACCAGGAGATGGAGAATTAGATTTCGCGTTCAACAATAGTAGTATTTCAATTATATAGCGACAAGCAATATCAAATTGTATCAAAGAAAAATAACAAACCAAAAAAGCTAATAATGAAACGTATGTAAAAACAGAATTTTAAAACAAATCAATCGCTGTCCAACAATCTCTTAGGAGACTTACTTCAACAGTCTGCATATTCTCACCTCCCATACTTCTCACCTCCCTTATACTTCCCCGCACTTCAACAGTCTGCATCTTATCACCTCCCATACTTCTCACCTCCCTTATACTTCCCCGCACTTCAACAGTCCGCATCTTATCACCTCCCATACTTCTCACCTCCCTTATACTTCCCGGCACTTCAACAGTCCGCATCTTCTCACCTCCCATACTTCTCACCTCCCTTATACTTCCCCGCACTTCAACAGTCCGCATCTTATCACCTCCCATACTTCTCACCTCCCTTATACTTCCCCGCACTTCAACAGTCTGCATCTTCTCACCTCCCATATTTCTCACCTCCCTTATACTTCCCCGCACTTCAACAGTCCGAATCTTATCACCTCCCATACTTCTCACCTCCCTTATACTTCCCCGCACTTCAACAGTCCGCATCTTCTCACCTCCCATACTTCTCACCTCCCTTATACTTCCCCGCCTTCAACAGTCCGCATCTCCTCACCTCCCATACTTCTCACCTCCCTTATACTTCCCCGCACTTCAACAGTCTGCATCTTCTCACCTCCCATACTTCTCACATCCCTTATACTTCCCCGCACTTCAACAGTCCGCATCTTATCACCTCCCATACTTCTGACCTCCCTTACTTCCCCGCACTTCAACAGTCCGCATCTTCTCACCTCCCATACTTCTGACCTCCCTTACTTCCCCGAACTTCAACAGTCCGCATTTTCTCACCTCCCATACTTCTCACCTCCCATACTTCTCACTTCCCTTACTTCATGACCCTTCAACAGTCCGCATCTTCTCACCTCCCATATTTCTCACTTCCCTTACTTCGTCGCATTCAACAGTCCGCATCTTCTCACCTCCCATACTTCTGACCTCCCTTACTTCCCCGCACTTCAACAGTCCGCATCTTCTCACCTCCCATACTTCTGACCTCCCTTACATCCCCGTACTTCAACAGTCCGCATCTTCTCAACTCCCATACTTCTGACCTCCCTTATACTTCCCCGCACTTCAACAGTCCGCATCTTCTCACCTCCCATACTTCTGACCTCCCTTACATCCCCGTACTTCAACAGTCCGCATCTTCTCAACTCCCATACTTCTCACCTCTCTTATACTTCCCCGCACTTCAACAGTCCGCATCTTCTGACCTCCCTTACTTCCCCGTACTTCAACAGTCCGCATCTTCTCAACTCCCATACTTCCAGACTTATTTATTTTCCAGGCCTCCATTAATTCCAGCAGATCTCTTTCGTAACAAATGCATAGGATATTGAGAGTTTTCTCCACGTTTACTGTCAGCTCACCTCTGCACAATATCGTCATGATCAGTGTCCATCTGCTCCAAAAGACTGTCACACAGTATAGCAGGATAATGCCAAACCATCTCCTGCAGAATATGGCTTTGCAAAGGCGAGGTGCATGCCCAAAAGAGTTGCTCCAGGAAAACATTACATTATATGATCGGTACTTCATCGATTTTCGCCCGAAGCGTCCAGCTGATCCGTATCTGCCAACAAAGACACTTCGCACATCCCCAAAACTCGGATAACCGTGCTCTCACCTGCTCGACCATCAAAACTTTATCAAACTTACTATAAAAAAATCCACATCATCTTCAATGAAAGGAGTTATCCACTGGAGTTCCACTGCAAATCGACGGGCGAACGGGAATAATTTCACTGTAAACTCGTCAATGGCCAAACTATCACATCGTACAACTCTGTCCACTACAGTTTTGGAATTTGACGTTTGCCCTAACGCTTCCACTTCTTCCACCCCGATTTTGTGGTCAGCCAACAAATCCATAAGTCGTACTGGGTTGGGATTTTAGGTCATTTCGTACTGGTTTTAAAAAGCCCCGTCTCAGTTCCCATCTATTTTTGGATTGTTTCATTTGGATTTTATACTGTGGTTTCGTGAACGTGTCGCCCAACTATAAGCGAAATTCTGTGGATTTACTGTGCTGTGAAAATTGTTTCTTCAGTTTTTCCTGACATTTTCAGTTCACGCTGGAGCCAGTACGTGCTGTCTTATTTGTGATTTGTGCACCTCTTTCGTGCTCATTATTCACCGTATCTGTGGCACTCGCATCTTGGCTGTTCGATTTATTTGTTACCGGTGTTTTTAGCAGTATTCTTATACCATTTCGTGTCGTCTACCATGCCGATTAACCGTGACAGCTCAGCAAGAACAGTGAGGCTGTCGATCGTAGGTCCCTCCCGTGTAGGTGCGGGCGTTATACGACAGACTGGCTAATCTAGTGACAGGTTGGCTGCATGTGAGTGACATTGAACAGATTTTTAAAAGAGCCTCTGTTCCATGATCACATGCCTATGTGATATTAGGATAAGGGGGAGGGTCAGGTTTCCAACACCAAGTGCTACATGTATCTTCCTTAGAATGTAGAACACAAGAAAAATGCCCAAGTTGGCTTGTTGTCCTGCATAATTCGTAGTTTGAAGTATGAATAATATCACCTTCATAGTCAAATCTGCGAATAGAATGTCTGGTGAAATATACTGCAAAATACAAGGCAAGATGTATAAATGATGCCTAAACACTTCATGAGTACCGAACAGCAATTGAAATGGCTTGGTATAAACAAATAATGTACAAACTACATTGAAAGTCCAAACACCTGCCTGACTGCAATTTGAAAATACAATCTCAACAATTATGATGAGAGTGCCATTGTCTTTTTATCAATTGAAATTTTCCTACCTCCGAGAAAATTAGCTGCTTTCACCTGGCAAATGACCATCTCACAAGTATTTGAGGTTGCGTTTGCAAATGGCAGATGTACGAGTATTTGGAATTCAATTGCATTTTATGCATTATATGTTAATACCAAGCCGTTTTAAATGCTGGTCGGACCTTAGTGAAATGCTTAGGCATCTTTCCATACATTTTGCGTTGATTTTGTCGCATATTTCACCAGACAATTGCTTCGTAGATTTGACTATGAAGGTGAGATTTCCTAAGCTACAAACTACAAATTATGCAGGGCAAGAAGTCAAGTTGGGCATTTTAGTTGTGTTTCACATTATAAGGGATATTGGTGGTGAGTATGTCAGTGTGGCTACGGTCAGGTAGCCTACCGGCCATAACCTTGCTATAGCGACCATTATGTAGGTAGGTTCACTTCATTCCAGTCTCGGTGAAATTTTTGGGAAAAGTCACCGAGGTCTGTATATAGGCTCATACTGGCTATATGGGGAGAAAGGTGGTCAATTTTTTTGTGTGGGTGTTACTATGGGTTGTGGGGTCTCGTTTTTCTCGTCTCGCCGAGAAAAACACAATGGGAAGGGTCCCGGAGCGATTTTGGGGAAAAGTCACCGATGTCTGTATATAGCCCCATGTAGTCCTATACTGGCTAAATGGGGGTATAGGTTCAACCTGGGAAATTCACACACGTTCATTGTGATATGGGTTGTTTGGATTTGTTTTTCTCGTCATTTAGAACACGATGGGAAGGGTTTCGAAGCGAATCGGTGAAATTTTTCGAAAAGTACCGGGTAGGCCTGTATGCTCATATAGCTCCATACTATATATATGGGGGCATAGGTTCAACCTGGGAAATTCACACACGTTCATTGTGATATGGATTGTTTGGATTTGTTTTTCACGTCTCGTCATTTAGAACACGATGGGAAGGGTTTCGAAGCGAAACGGTGAAATTTTTGGAAAAAGTTCACCGAGGCCTGGGTAAGCCCATAGGCCTATACTGCATGGCTATGGGGGTATAGCTCGATACTGGGTTGACGTTTTGGGGTTTAGGTGAGCCCCTAATGATCCTATGGTGTCGTATGAGGCCTTGTTTTGAAGCTCTCGCGGAGGAGCATCCGACTGGACTAATGGTTCGTCCGTTTTCAATATTTTGCGCATGCGCAGTCTGGCCGTAGTATAGAAAGCAGGCATTTGGGGGGTTTGTGGGGGTGTGTTTGGGGTAGAGATGGACCGCTATGGGTCCGAATGGGTCGTAGAAGGTGTCAAAGTGAAGCTTGTGGGGGGGTAGAGTCAGAATGGCGTGTTTTTTATTGCAAGTCGCGTCAATCTGCGCATGCGCAGTTGGTTGTAAGTACAGTTGCCATTTTGGGGCAGTACAAGAAGGTATTTGGGGTAGAGATGGACCATCCTTGGTCCGAATGCGTCGTGCGGCTTTTGTAGCTCTCGGGGTGTAGATCTCGATTTGAGGGCTGCTCACGTCACCTGTGACGTCATCGGTGACGTCATCAGTACGAGTAGTAGCGAAAGTGGACATTTTGGGGCAGTGAAGGAAGGTATTTGGGGTAGAGAGGGACCATCCTTGGTTCGAATGCGTCCTGGTAGGTGTTATTTTGTAGTTCTCGGGGTGTAGATCCCGATTTGGGGGCTGTTCGCGTCATCTGTGACGTCATCAGTACGAGTAGTAGCGAAAGTGGGCATTTTGGGGCACTGAAGGATGATATTTGGGGTAGAGAGGGACCACCCTTGGTCCGAATGCGTCGTGGGAGGTGTCATCTTGTAGCTATCGGGGGCACATCCCGATTTGGAGGATGTTCACGTCATTGGTGACGTCATCAGTACGAGTAGTAGCCAAAGTGGGCGTTTTGGGGGGTGTGTGTGGAGGTGTGTTTGGGGTAGAGAGGAAAGGATTAGTAGTATAAAAGCGCATTTCGAGCCCTATTGACCTTGCGGCGCTATGCGCAATGAGTGTATGCGCGTATGTGTGTGTGTTTATGCGTGTGTGTATACGTCTGTGTGTATGTGTGCTTGCGTGTACGCGTGTGTGTGTGTCTGTATGCAGGCGCACGCTGCTGTGGTGACCCTGTACCCTATAGCCCGTAGGGCATAGGGTACGCCACCAAGCACAGAATACATGTACTCTGCGCATGTCCATGTATTCTGCGCATATTCATGCACATGTACTATGTGCCTGTACATGTAGTCTGTTCATGTACATATACTGTCAATATAGATGTTCCTTATCCTTCTACATGTACTGTGTGCATGTCATTCTACCTATAGTCTGTTCACAACCGGTGACAGAACAGCAACAACAAGGATGACAGGTCAATCATTTTATTTTCTCCTCCAGTACATTATACCCACACTGGGGAAGTCGCGTTGGGTATGTTTACAATACAAGTAGCCTCTTGTCCAATCAGAGGCCGCCATTTGCATCTGTCATATTCGTTCCTGTCCGTTAGATGTATTATCGGCTGTTCTTGTCCAATCAGGAGTCGCCATTTCAGAAAGTTTCATCTTCGGCCATGTTCGCTCTGAACCGTTTGTTCTAATCGTCGTCAGGCAGGCCAGGATACCGTTGAGGCGTATTCTGAGTATTTATCACTGCATGGGTGAATACATTCACCCGATGGGAAGATTCCGTAATTTGGTCACAAAGAACGTAACATTGGTCACCCTCTCTACGACCCATTGCAAGTTGGGGCGCTGTTCATAGGCCCATCCCAAGACATTCAATTGTTCCACTTGGCTCAGCATCATCTCTATTTTTTTTTTATTTTTTTTTTTTTTTTTTTTTAGCCCTGGACGAACCACTGGGCATTTATTTAACGATCCCTGTTTACATTATCCCCTACAACGCCAGGGGTTGTTGTAGGTACATGGTGCACTTATTTTAAATTGTAACAATACATTATCAGAATATACCAATAGCTATCACAATATAGATTAACCCTGCTATGCTTTGCCGCTTACATACAGATAAATATCAGTATACATGTAGTATATTATAAAGATTGTATAGATTTCTTGTGCTCTTTAACTGTCAGAGCTTGTCAGGCGTCCCCGTTTCAGAGTAAAAGCTGCCATGGAGTTATTGTTAAAAGCATTATTTTTTTTCTAAATTCATAATCTTCAAGATATAAGCTTTGGCGGGCGCCCACCTCGGTTTGATGTCACAAGACCTGCAGTTGTATATGTAACTTTTTACAGCCAGGACCATATGACTCAGCGGATCTCTCTGAACAACATGTCCGAGAATTACGTCTGTGAGACAGATATCATATCGAGGCATATTCAACTCTGCTGTCCACCGTTGAAAGTTTCCCCAAATTACTTTTGCAAACCTACATGTCCAGAGTAAGTGAACAATTGTTTCAGTACTATCTGTGCAAAATGTGCATTTATCCGAGTTTACTTTTCCCCATTTCTGAAGTAATGAATTAGTTACATGTATCAATATTCTATGGATTATTTGAAACTGAAAGTATTGCATTTTTACTTCTAAACTTATGTTCCATATGTTTTTATAGATTTCTCTCCAGTTAAATGTTGTTCCTTGTGCAATTTGCTCCAAATCATTTTGCCATTTGATTTGTATATTCTCAGGTTTAATTTTTCGACTTTCTAGCATCAACTTGTAAATAAATTTTGAACTTTCCTGATTCAGCAGTTTACGTTTGGTTACTGACATTTCCAAATGCGTTGACTTGGTAATACTTTTGTTTTGAAGTTTAATATTCGCGATAAGAGCGAAATACATGAGAAAATTCGTGATGTTCACTTTATATTTTCTTTTAAAAGAATTATAGGACAGAAATTTACCATCATTATCGAGTAAATCGTTCACAGTTCGTATGTTATGTGTTGACCATTCTTCTACTTCTGGCCACTCATTATAGCGCGCAAAGTCTAGAATCAAGTTGTTGGAGATATCCTTTCCTGCGAACTCGGCTTTGATAATTTCAGCCCAGCCAGTGACTACATCTTTCCAAAATACATTTTTTAATCTCGGTATTAATTCTCTGAGACCTAGTGGACCTAAATCCCAAACATGTCCACCTATGGGAAAGAAAATATTGTCTAACAATTTAGAATAGAAGTCGTCAAAATGTGCAGCTCTTTTTATCCACTTTACTTTAAGGTATGCCGAAAAGGTGGGAATACGGGTTAACGCGAGACCCCCTTCCTCTCTGTCGCAAACCATCGTCAGTCTTTTGATTTTGTCTGGCCCCCCTCCCCATATGAATTTATAAATTGTTTTTTGAAGTTCATTCATCATCTCTTTACTAGGTTCAGGTAAATCAGTGAACAGATGGACTAAGAGCGGCAATGCCAGAGTTTTTACAACGTTAACTTTACCAATTGGCGTAAGATTTCTCTTATGCCAGCTTCCTAACAGTTTTTTGATGGATGTAAGCTTGGTCACATAGTTCAGATTGATCATTTTGATGAGGTCCTGGTGAAACCAAATGCCAAGAAGCTGGAAACCGCCGGGGTCCCAATTGATCCTATAATGAGGACATAACTTGACTTGACAGCCTTTCTTGGCCCCTATCCAGATAATTCTGGATTTTTCCACATTCAATTTTAGACCCGAACATTTGGAAAAGTCATTCAAGATACCCATAGCTCTAGCCAACGACTCCTTCGTCCCATCCTGGATAAGTGTCGTATCATCAGCATATTGCAATATTTTCAATTCAGAATTGTCAATACGAATTCCTTTGATATCACTATCTTTCTTTACAGCTAGGGACAACAATTCTGCAACTAGAATGAAAATGTATGGCGATATTGGGTCCCCCTGTCTACAGCCTCTTTCTAGTTGAAAAAAAATCAGATAGATAGCCATTATTTGTTACACAGCTTCTGGATCCCAATTGAAAAATTTCAATCCATTTAATCAGATCTTCGCTAAAGTTAAAAGAGATAAGTGTCTTATGTATGAAGGCCCAATCAACACTGTCGAATGCCTTTTCAAAATCAATTACGAAGATAAGACCTGGTATTTGTTTCTCCTCTGAATATGCCATTACATCATAGATCAACCGTGTTATTTCCCCAATATATCTTCCTTTCATGAACCCTTTCTGACTTTCGCTAATTAACGATGGGAGTACTTTACGCATCCTGTTTGTTATAGCAGCACTACATATTTTATAATCTACGTTGAGTAAAGATATCGGACGCCAATTTTTTATCAGCTTGCGGTCCTTGCCTTCTTTCGGTATGCAAGTGATTATACCCTGCTGTTGAAAGGTGGAAAGATAACCCGTTTTAAAAGCATAGTTAAGTGATCTAAGTAAAAAGGGACTGATGTCGTCCCACAGAGTCTGATAAAATTCGGCCGGTATACCGTCCGAACCCGGAGATTTGCCTTTTTTCATCCGTTTGACGGCGTCATAACATTCTTCTATTGTTAATAATCCCTCGCATCTCATTTGCTCATCGGGTGTTAGTTTAACGTTGTGTAAGAAAAACTGTTCCTCGTTTTCCGTGCTTATAGAGTTATTTTTTGAATATAGAGTGGAGTAAAATGATCTAACTTCTGATAATATATCCTCTGGTTCCGTAAGTCTAGAACCATCACTCTTGGTAAGTTCAGACATAGTTTTTATTACATGGTTCCTTTTTTTCAACTGACAGAAATATGCAGTGCTCTTTTCTCCATTTTCGTACCAATTTGCTTTCGATCTTATTATCATTCCTTCAATTTTCTTATATCTGATTTCTTCTAAAACAACTTTCGCGTTCTCAAGTTCGCTTTTAATCATATTTTTTCGGTTAAAGTCGGTGCCATCTTCACACAATTCTTTCTCTAACTGTAGTATTTGTTCTTCCAAATGTTTCTCTCTTTTTTCGTTTTCTTTCTTGTTGGAAATTGCATATGTAATTGATGTACTTCTGATTCTGACCTTGAGGTATTCAAAGAAAGCCTGGCCATTTAAAGTTAATGCGACATTGGACGAGTCATTTATTTCTCCTGATTTGTAACATTGCTCCACGCAAGATTTAATTGCACTTTTTATCTTATCTAAATAGTCTGGCTCCTTTAAAAACTGCGTATTGAGCTTCCAGTATCCTTTACCGCGTTGTGATCCCTTAAAAGAGCATTTAAGTGTTACTGAAGAATGATCAGAGCGATAGGATATACCAATTTCTGGAACAACTGTAATGGCTGCTATGTCTTCAGTTACTAGAAAAAAATCTAATGTGCTTTGTTTTACCCCTGTTATCGAGTTCTGTCTCCATGTGTATCTTCTTACTATCGGATTATAGTCCCGCCAGATATCCACAAGATTAAAATCACATTTTAGTTCTTTCACTTTCATTCTAGCCTGCGAATTATTTATTTTGACATAGTTGTCAGTATCGAGATTAAAATCTTGTACCATGTTCCAATCGCCACATAAAATAATGGATTCGTTCTCAAAACTATTTATTTCCTGAAATAATTGGGTGAAAAAAATTGGGTTATCGGCGTTTGGCCCGTACAGATTGACTAGTGTAAGCCTTGTGTTTTCAATTGAAATATCCAAGATGATATATCTACCATTGTCATCCAATTTGGTTTGGTGAATACAAAGATCTATATCGTCTTTAAAATATATCGCAACTCCTGCACTGTTAGTTTCTCCGTGGCTAAATACAGGTTTGGATTTATAGCCCCATTCATCACGCCATGCTGATTCGGTTAGGCTAGAGCTATGGGTCTCTTGAAGGCAATATATAGAACATCGCTTTCTCTTTAACCATTGAAAAACATCATTCCGCTTATGTTTGTCCGAGTGGAGGCCCCTAACATTCACTGACAATATGGTTGCATCCCGATCAGCCATAGATATGAATTAAAGTAGTAGTAATTATATTTCTAGAGATGCAACTAACTTCACTCGGCGGCAAGCAAGTGTACGAAACTATATACATTATTCTATGTCTGCTGAACACACAATCACCATAGTACCTACAGGGATGATAAATAACAAAAGATATGAAACAAAACAAAATTGAAAAAGTTGCCATATAAATAGGCGCGCTCACTCCCGTGGTTCTCAAAATCAGATCATATATAAGTAATGACTGCGACAGTTACTATGAGCAAGATAGAGTGTGCAATGTGTAATAACCTGCACAATGCCGCTGTGACAATTAAAAATAAATATATATATAGGTATCATACAATTAACCCTTACTATAGCATGTAATGAACTTGATCAAATCCACTATAACTTAATTGTTACGAGGAACATTAGTATCAACCAACAAACATTGTATACAGTGTCTAGAAAAGTTAACATTTTATACCTTTATGGAGACAAATACATAAAACTCTTAGGGCCACAAAAAAAGATAACCCAGATATAGCTACAGGGTTATGTTCTAATATATACACGACAATCAATAGTGCACCTGCATACAGAGATGAATAAACTGCACTCAAATTTAGGGACAAAACCATGTATCCGTAATGTAGCAGATCTAGGCACCTTATTAAATACACTGTAACTTTAAAATAGACAAGATCAGCATCAACCACATCAACCGTGTGTATAAGCTGTATAGAGCATTTAGTGTACTTTTATGTGGAGGCACGTACATTGCATTTCAATTTACTGGTATCTATTACCCTATAATGTGTCAGCTGTACAAACCTGATCAAAAACCATGTAACTTGCTTTGGTAATAAAAAAAAAGGTGTCACCCATATCTACAGTATGTATGGTATGTAATACATTTTAAATGCAGAGCCAAACCAATAACCCAATTATGTGGAAGGCTTTTTAACCTGATCGAAAAAAAAGAAAAAACATTCATGTCAGAAAATATTGGTGTCAATCACTATACATTAGTAGTGTATTAAAACAAAGAACTGTATGTGGAGTCATACATTGACTGTGATTTAGTGACAAAATATTTACCCCATAATATGACAGGTTTATTAACTAAATTGGCAAAAAAAGAAATATATATATATATCAACTATATATACATACATGTACATACATTGTGTAGAGTGTATACAAAAGTAAGATATTGTGCCTTTATTTGCACACATATGCTTATTGCACTCTGATATTGGGACGAAAGTTAGCCCATGGTGTGGCAGGTATATAAAGCTTTTTCAAATACAATGACTTGATGAGGGGACAAAGAAAGTATTAGCCATATCAATAATGTCTATGATATATAGAGCATTCTAGATAGTGTACCTTTTTATGCGGAGACAAATACATTGACCTCTGACTTAGGGACAAAATTGTTAACCCATAGTGTGGCAGATATATGAACCTGATATATGAAAGTAATTTGCTGCGGTGAAAAAAAAAAAAAAAAAGAAAAAAAAAAAATCCGTCATATCTACCATGTGCAAAACATATGTGAAGACAAACAAATTGCACTCTGATTTGTGGACAAAATGTGGCAGGTTTTTCAACCTGATCAAAAGACAGCAAAACATAGTTTGAGAAAATAAATGCATCTACCACCCTACAATGTTTATAGTGTATTAAAAACAGAGTATTATTGTACCTTCATGTGGAGATAAAAAACATTGACCGTGAATTAGGAAAAAATCATTACCCCATAATATGGCAGGTTTTTTAACCTGATCTAACACACTAGAACTTGATAACGAGAGATCCTAAAGGATCTTGGCGCCCACCATTGTCCGATAATTGTAAGCTAATGACAAGAGGATCTTTTTGTCCATTGTTACTAAGACGATTGAGTTGTAATTTTGTTTACAGAATTTCGAATCTGAGCGAAAAAGATCGAAAAAGGGACACTGGAAAACACCAAGATATAATCTTTCTAAGCTTCAAGAGTTTCAAGATTTCTAGAAACTGTACTTATGTCGGTTGTTATAGTACAAGGGAAATGAGCAAAGTTAGTATAAAAGTGAATGTACATGTATGGGGGATCCTTCGTCTTCATTTTGTAGTATTTTTTTTTTTTTGCACGTGTCATCATTGGGAAGCGAAGAAAAATCTCTTTGACACTTTGGCATACTTAAGATTTTATAATTAGAAACGAATGCTAATTCTGTTCGGTTTACTGGACTAGTTCGAGATATCTCTTTTAAGATACCATGCTCGAAAATAGTAAGATGGTACAATACTTAATACTGAAGGGATCCGGTCCGCGCAGTACTGTTGAAACTTCGAATTTGAAAGTGTCTGAATCCTGATTATCTCCCTTGGATCGAAACATGCAGTAGTCTACAGTTGTCGAGTTGTAACCTTGTGTCACAAGAGTGACGTCCCTTCATGTAGCTGACCCGCCGGCAGATTAAAGGGTGGGGCAATTCACTTGCAACTGCATGGACTAAAGAAAACTGATTTAAAATTTGAAGAAATACATTTTAATTCCGAATTATTTGAACTCCTTGATATGGAAGGTGAAGATATGGATATTCTCTATAGTCAATATATAGAATATGCCCCACCATTTGATCCGTCGACTCTTGTGATGCAACAACTGTCACAACGCGGGAATACCGTATTAATTGGATTTTCGAATCGGACCAAAAAGGCATCTTGCATAACTAGGCCCCATGTGGGATCTTGCACAAGTGGGCCACAAGGGGAATCTGTGTACCAAATTTGAGGAAGATCCATGCAGTACTTCTTGAGAAATCACGATAACAAAGTTTCATTGGGAAATCCAAGATGGGCGCCTGGTGGCCATACTGGATTTTCGAATCGGACCAGAAAAGGTATCTTGCACAACTAGGCGACACGGGGAACCTATGTACCAAATTTGACAAAGATCCACGTAGTAGTTCCTGAGAAATCGCAGTAGGCCTGATGGACATATTGGATTTTAGAATCGGACCAGAAAAGATATGTTGCACAACTGGACCACAAGGGCAACCTGTCTACCAAATTTGAGAAAGATCCATGCAGTACTTCCTGAGAAATCACTATAACAAAGTTTCATGGGGAAATCTCAGATGGCCGCCTGGTGGCCATATTGGATTTTCAATTGAACCGAAAAAGGTATCTTGCACAACTAGATCATAAGGTGAACCGGTGTACCAAATTTGAGAAAGATCCATGCGGTATTTCCTGAGAAATCGCGGTAACAAGGTTTCATGGGGAAATCCAAGATGGCTGGCTGGTGGCCATATTGGATTTTCGAATCGGACCAGAAAGGGTTTCTTGCACAACTAGACCCCTAGGGGAACGTGTGTATCAAATTTGAAAAAGATCCATGCAGTAGTTCCTGAGAAATCGCGGTAACAAGATTTCATGGGGAAATCCAAGATGGCTGCCTGTTGGCCATATTGGATTTTCGAATCGGGCCAGAAAAGGTTTCTTGCACAACTAGACCCCAAGGGGAACCTGTGTACCAAATTTGAAAAAGATCCATGCAGTAGTTCCTGAGAAATCGCGGTAACAAGAATTGTTTACGGACGGACTGACGACGGACGGACGACGGACGGACGACGGACCACGGACGAAAAGTGATTTGAACAGCCCACCATCTGGTGATGGTGGGCTAAAAAGTATCAACCATATATACATACATTCATACTTACATACATTGTGTGTGGTGTACATGTATGCAAAATTAAGATATTGTACCTTTATGTGCAAACATATACATATTCTGGTATAGGGACAACAGATTTACCAATAGTGTGTCAGGTATATATACACGAGACCAGATACAGTGACTTCTTGCTGGGACACCAAAAAGTATCAGCCTTATCAACATTGTGTATTGTATATGCAGTATTTAAGATAGTCTACCGTCTTCATCTGGAGGCAAATACATTCCCCTCTGAACTAGAGACAAAAGCAATGTCAACCATATCTACAGTGAGTGCGGTGTGCAAGCATTTTAAATGAAGAGACAACCAAATTGCACACTGATTTGGCGACAAAACCATTAACCGAATTAAATGGCAAGTTTTTAAACTGAGTAAAAACACCAAACAGGATATGAGAAACAATTAGTATCAACCTCCGTACACCGTTTTAGTGTATTGAAACAGAGTACTATTGTACCTATATGAGTCTACTTATATATGGAGATATATACCTTGGCTTTGAATTGGAGAAAAAAAAAAAAAAAAAAATTCGCCTATAATATGGCAGGTTTTCGCACCTAATCTAATATACTACTTGACAAAAAATATCAACCATACATACATACATGTATGAAGTGTATGCACAATTAAGATATTGTACATTTATGTGCAGACATATAGTTATTGCGCTCTGATATTCGGACGAAAATTAAACCATAGTGTGGCAGGCGTATAAACCTATTCAAATACAGTGACTTGACGAGGAGACAAAAAAGTACCAGCATTATCAACTCTGTGTATGATGCACAGAGCATTCTAAATAGTGCATCATTTTATGTGGAAACACATATATTGACCTCTGATTTAGGGACAATATTGTTAACCTATAGTGTGGCAGATATATGAACGTGATCAAATTACAAAGTAACTTGCTGCAGTGACAAAAAATATCAATCCTATCTACAGTGTGTAAGGTGTGCAAAACAAACATGTAGAGACAAAACAAATTGCACTGATTTGGGAATGAAGCCATTAGCCCATAATGTGGCAGGTGTTTCAACCTGATCAAAAACAGCAAAAGATGATGTGAGAAAATATTTGTATCAACCACCATTCCATTGTTTATAGTGTGTTAAAATAATGTATTATTTTACTTTTATGTGTAGATATATATATTGACTCTGAATTAGGGACAAAATAATTACTCCATAGTATGGCAGGTTTTTAATCTGATCTATTACACTGACTTGGTCAAAAAGTATCAACCGTACATACGTCCATACTGGAACTTCATCAAATACACAAATACTTGCTGTGGGACAAACTCATTATCAACCATATCAACAGTGTGTATGTTGCAAAGAACATTAAGAGGAAATTTTCTAGTGGGCGAAGTGAATTGAACATCCGGGCACTTTTACATCCGGGGACTTTTACATCCGGGTACATCCGGGTTCTTGTACATCCGGGATCTTGTCGCCGACGTCCGCGCCTACATCCGGGTACTTCTATGTTGGCCTATAAGAGCCAGAATTTTACGGCATTCATCATTTCCAGATCCACAGCCGATATGTTATCTTGCACAACTTGCCAGAAGCCATTTACTCGCCCACAAGATTTGCGACGACACGAGTCCTCCATCCACAACGGTGCACGATATACTTGTATAACCTGCGCACGGTCATTTAATCGGGAAGATGCTTTACTGCGCCATGAACGCTCACTCCACGAGGGCGCGACGGAACAATGTAATGAAAGTGGTCAACTCTTCAAACGACCCAGCCAGTTAAGACAGCACCAACATTTGATTCATGGTCCGTCACCACGGTATGAGCGACAACTTCCCACTAGAGAGGCACCCATGAGGGTCAGACCTAGTGAAGATGAGCCCGGGAGACGAATGCCACTGGTGATGCGATCACGGAGAGCCCGCCTAAACCCACAGTTCAGAAGAGTCGGGATATCCAGCCGGCCCCCAGCGTTACTGTTCCCAGTCAGCGCCTGACAACAACGAACATTTTCTGGAAGATGCGGTGGATGTTCCCAGCGATCTCTTACAGGACGCCCATCCAGTGAGTGACATCTATCGGCGCCATTGACCCATGATACGGCACTGTTTCCACCGTCATCGCCCTATTCAAGATATCTACAATTTCCGACTGACCAACCTCGCCCGTCTACGCAGCTACGTGGAAGCCATCTTCAATGACCAAGCTACGTCCTTCAAATTAAATCTGGCGTTTGGTTATGTGCTGCAGCATAAGGAGGCAGATCAAGTCCGATACTTTTACCCGAGCAGTAACATCCGGGTATTTGACCAACCGGTTACCATCATTAACCGGGCGTCGCTAGAGATGATGCTGGACCAAGTGGAACAATTGGATGTGGTGGGATGGGCCTATGAACAGCGCCCGAATTTGCAATGGGTCGTAGAGAGGGTGACCAATGTTACGTTCTTTGTGACCAAATTACGGAATCTTCCCATCAGGTGAATGTATTCACCCATGCAGTGATAAATACTCAGAATACGCCTCAACGGTATCCTGGCCTGCCTGACGACGATTAGAACAAACGGTTCAGAGCGAACATGGCCGAAGATGAAACTTTCTGAAATGACGACTTCTGATTGGACAAGAACAGCCGATAATACATCTAACGGACAGGAACGAATATGACAGATGCAAATGGCGGCCTCTGATTGGACAAGAGGCTACTTCTATTGTAAACATACCCAACGCGACTCCCCCAGCGTGAGTATAATGTACTGGAGGGGAAAATAAAATGATTGACCTGTCATCCTTGTTGTTGTTGTTGTTGTTCTGTCACCGGTTGTGAACAGAGTACATGTGGAATGACATGCACAGAGTACATGTAGAAGGATAAGGAACATGTATATTGACAGTATATGTACATGAACAGACTACATGTACAGGCACATAGTACATGTGCATGAATATGCGCAGAATAAATGGACATGCGCAGAGTACATGTATTCTGTGCTTGGTGGCGTGCCCTATGCCCTACGGGCTATAGGGTACAGGGTGCACCACAGGAGCGTGCGCCTGCATACAGACACACACACACACACGTACACGCGCACACACATACGCGCATACACTCATTGCGCATAGCGCCGCAAGGTCAATAGGGCTCGAAATGCGCTTTTATACTACTAATCCTTCCATCTCTACCCCAAACACACCTCCACACACACCCCCGAAACGCCCACTTTGGCTACTACTCGTACTGATGACGTCACCAATGACGTCACAGATGACGTGAACATCCCTCAAATCGGGATGTGCCGCCGAGAGCTACAAGATGACACCTCCCACGACGCATTCGGACCAAGGGTGGTCCCTCTCTACCCCAAATATCATCCTTCAGTGCCCCAAAATGCCCACTTTCGCTACTACTCGTACTGATGACGTCACCGATGACGTCACAGATGACGCGAACAGCCCCGAAATCGGAATCTACACCCCGAGAGCTACAAAATGACACCTACCAGGACGCATTCGAACCAAGGATGGTCCCTCTTTACCCCAAATACCTTCCTTCACTGTTCCAAAATGTCCACTTTCGCTACTACTCGTACTGATGACGTCACCGATGACGTCACAGGTGACGTGAGCAGCCCTCAAATCGGGGTCTACACCCCAAGAGCTACAAAAGCCGCACGACGCATTCGGAGCAAGGATGGTCCATCTCTACCCCAAATACCTTCTTGTACTGCCCCAAAATGGCAACTGTACTTACAACCAACTGCGCATGCGCAGATTGACGCGACTTGCAATAAAAAAAACAGGCCATTCTGACTCTACCCCCCACAAGCTTCACTTTGACACCTTCTACGACCCATTCGGACCCATAGCGGGCCATCTCTACCCCAAACTCACCCCACAACCCCCCCAAATGCCTGCTTTCTATACTACGGCCAGACTGCGCATGCACAAAATATTGAAAACGGACGAAGCGTTAGTCCCGTCGGATGCTCCTCCGCGAGAGCTTCAAAACAAGACCTCATACGACACCATAGGATCATTAGGGGCTCACCTAAACCCCAAAACGTCAACCCAGTATCGAGCTATACCCCCATAGCCATGCAGTATAGGCCTGTGGGCTTACCCAGGCCTCGGTGAACGTTTTCCAAAAATTTCACCGTTTCGCTTCGAAACCCTTCGCATCGTGTTCTAAATGACGAGACGTGAAAAACAAATGCAAACAACCCATATCACAATGAACGTGTGTGAATTTCCCAGGTTGAACCTATGCCCCCATATATATAGTATGGAGCTATATGAACATACAGGCCTACCCAGAACTTTTCGAAAAATTTCACCGATTCGCTTCGAAACCCTTCCCATCGTGTTCTAAATGACGAGACGAGAAAAACAAATCCAAACAACCCATATCACGATGAACGTGTGTGAATTTCCCAGGTTGAACTTATACCCCCATATAGCCAGTATAGGACTACATGGGGCTATATACAGGCCTCGGTGACTTTCCCCAAAAATTTCACCGATTCGCTCCGGGACCCCTCCCAATGTGTTTTTCTCGGCGAGACGAGAAAAACGAGACCCCACAACCCATAGTAACACCCACAAAAAAAGTTGACCACCTCTCCCCCCATATATGCAGTATGAGCCTATATACAGACCTCGGTGACTTTTCCCAAAAATTTCACCGATTCGCTCTGGGACCCCTCCCGTTGTGTTTTTCTTGGCGAGACGAGGGTTTTCTATACTACTGATGTGCATGTTTAGAAAATGAGACAGATAGCCGAGCGGGAAGTCACAACTGTCCTGAAGATTTGACGGATAAGCTTAACCATTTATTATTGTCGTCTTAAAGACGGAACTTCTACAATATGATATTCGAGTCGAGTCACTCATCACTGTCCCTCCTTCGACATAGGAGTCAGCCATATCAAGTTCACTTATTCAATTTAATTCCCAAATGTACCGTACATGGCATAGACGTTCAGTCTTTTCATAGCGGTGTTATGAGATGTTGTGTCTGTGATGTGATCATAATATCGATTTTACTTCTTATTTTCTGCGACCAATAAATGGTTTTCGACGATTCTTGTCGTCATATCTGTGGTAGGGCAATAAACGATATATTGCTTGTTTGGATATTTTCATACTGGGGAGACTGGAATGAAGTGAATCTACCTACATAATGGTCGCTATAGCAAGGTTATGGCCGGTAGGCTACCTGACCGTAGCCACACTGCCACACTCACCACCAATATCCCTTATAATGTGAAACACAACTAAAATGCCCAACTTGACTTCTTGCCCTGCATAATTTGTAGTTTGAAGCTTAGGAAATCTCACCTTCATAGTCAAATCTACGAAGCAATTGTCTGGTGAAATATGCGACAAAATCAACGCAAAATGTATGGAAAGATGCCTAAGCATTTCACTAAGGTCCGACCAGCATTTAAAACGGCTTGGTATTAACATATAATGCATAAAATGCAATTGAATTCCAAATACTCGTACATCTGCCATTTGCAAACGCAACCTCAAATACTTGTGAGATGGTCATTTGCCAGGTGTAAGCAGCTAATTTTCTCGGAGGTAGGAAAATTTCAATTGAAAAAAAGACAATGGCACTCTCATCATAATTGTTGAGATTGTATTTTCAAATTGCAGTCAGGCAGATGTTTGGACTTTCAATGTAGTTTGTACATTATTTGTTTATACCAAGCCATTTCAATTGCTGTTCGGAACTCATGAAGTGCTTAGGCATCATTTATACATCTTGCCTTGTATTTTGCAGTATATTTCACCAGACATTCGATTCGCAGATTTGACTATGAAGGTGATATTATTCATACTTCAAACTACGAATTATGCAGGACAACAAGCCAACTTGGGCATTTTTCTTGTGTTCTACATTCTAAGGAAGATACATGTAGCACTTGGTGTTGGAAACCTGACCCTCCCCCTTATCCTAATATCACATAGGCATGTGATCATGGAACAGAGGCTTTTTTAAAAATCTTTTCAATGTCACTCACATGCAGCCAAACTGTCACTAGATTAGCCAGTCTGTCGTATAACGCCCGCGCCTACACAGGAAGGACCTACGATCGACAGCCTCACTGTTCTTGCTGAGCTGTCACGGTTAATCGGCATGGTAGACGACACGAAATGGTATAAGAATACTGCTAAAAACACCGGTAACAAATGAATCGAACAGCCAAGATGCGAATGAGTGCCACAGAGATACGGTGAATAATGAGCACGAAAGAGGTGCACAAATCACAAATAAGACAGCACGTACTGGCTCCAGCGTGAACTGAAAATGTCAGGAAAAACTGAAGAAACAATTTTCACAGCACAGTAAATCCACAGAATTTCGCTTATAGTTGGACGACACGTTCACGAAACCACAGTATAAAATCCAAATGAAACAATCCAAAAATAGATGGGAACTGAGACGGGGCTTTTTAAAACCAGTACGAAATGACCTAAAATCCCAACCCAGTACGACTTATGGATTTGTTGGCTGACCACAAAATCGGGGTGGAAGAAGTGGAAGCGTTAGGGCAAACGTCAAATTCCAAAACTGTAGTGGACAGAGTTGTACGATGTGATAGTTTGGCCATTGACGAGTTTACAGTGAAATTATTCCCGTTCGCCCGTCGATTTGCAGTGGAACTCCAGTGGATAACTCCTTTCATTGAAGATGATGTGGATTTTTTTATAGTAAGTTTGATAAAGTTTTGATGGTCGAGCAGGTGAGAGCACGGTTATCCGAGTTTTGGGGATGTGCGAAGTGTCTTTGTTGGCAGATACGGATCAGCTGGACGCTTCGGGCGAAAATCGATGAAGTACCGATCATATAATGTAATGTTTTCCTGGAGCAACTCTTTTGAGCATGCACCTCGCCTTTGCAAAGCCATATTCTGCAGGAGATGGTTTGGCATTATCCTGCTATACTGTGTGACAGTCTTTTGGAGCAGATGGACACTGATCATGACGATATTGTGCAGAGGTGAGCTGACAGTAAACGTGGAAAAAACTCTCAATATCCTATACATTTGTTACGAAAGAGATCAGCTGGAATTAATGGAGGCCTGGAAAATAAATAAGTCTGGAAGTATGGGAGTTGAGAAGATGCGGACTGTTGAAGTACGGGGAAGTAAGGGAGGTCAGAAGATGCGGACTGTTGAAGTGCGGGGATGTAAGGGAGGTCAGAAGTATGGGAGATGAGAAGATGCGGACTGTTGAAGTGCGGGGAAGTATAAGGGAGGTGAGAAGTATGGGAGTTGAGAAGATGCGGACTGTTGAAGTACGGGGATGTAAGGGAGGTCAGAAGTATGGGAGGTGAGAAGATGCGGACTGTTGAAGTGCGGGGAAGTAAGGGAGGTCAGAAGTATGGGAGGTGAGAAGATGCGGACTGTTGAATGCGACGAAGTAAGGGAAGTGAGAAATATGGGAGGTGAGAAGATGCGGACTGTTGAAGGGTCATGAAGTAAGGGAAGTGAGAAGTATGGGAGGTGAGAAGTATGGGAGGTGAGAAAATGCGGACTGTTGAAGTTCGGGGAAGTAAGGGAGGTCAGAAGTATGGGAGGTGAGAAGATGCGGACTGTTGAAGTGCGGGGAAGTAAGGGAGGTCAGAAGTATGGGAGGTGATAAGATGCGGACTGTTGAAGTGCGGGGAAGTATAAGGGATGTGAGAAGTATGGGAGGTGAGAAGATGCAGACTGTTGAAGTGCGGGGAAGTAAAAGGGAGGTGAGAAGTATGGGAGGTGAGGAGATGCGGACTGTTGAAGGCGGGGAAGTATAAGGGAGGTGAGAAGTATGGGAGGTGAGAAGATGCGGACTGTTGAAGTGCGGGGAAGTATAAGGGAGGTGAGAAGTATGGGAGGTGATAAGATTCGGACTGTTGAAGTGCGGGGAAGTATAAGGGAGGTGAGAAATATGGGAGGTGAGAAGATGCAGACTGTTGAAGTGCGGGGAAGTATAAGGGAGGTGAGAAGTATGGGAGGTGATAAGATGCGGACTGTTGAAGTGCGGGGAAGTATAAGGGAGGTGAGAAGTATGGGAGGTGAGAAGATGCGGACTGTTGAAGTGCGGGGAAGTATAAGGGAGGTGAGAAGTATGGGAGGTGATAAGATGCGGACTGTTGAAGTGCGGGGAAGTATAAGGGAGGTGAGAAGTATGGGAGGTGATAAGATGCAGACTGTTGAAGTGCGGAGAAGTATAAGGGAGGTGAGAAATATGGGAGGTGAGAATATGCAGACTGTTGAAGTAAGTCTCCTAAGAGATTGTTGGACAGCGATTGATTTGTTTTAAAATTCTGTTTTTACATACGTTTCATTATTAGCTTTTTTGGTTTGTTATTTTTCTTTGATACAATTTGATATTGCTTGTCGCTATATAATTGAAATACTACTATTGTTGAACGCGAAATCTAATTCTCCATCTCCTGGTTTTTGAGGTCAAGTTACATGTTAAAAATATAACCAATGTTATTATCACAGGTCCGTGGCTAGGTGGGGGCCTGGGTTCCGGCGAGCCCCTCTTTTGGGGAAAAATAATGCTTTTTGATAAAAATGGCATTTCCTGACAGAAGCTGACCCCCTGAGGTGCCCTTTTCTCACACTGCGATCATATAGCGAAACCCCCGATGTGCCCATTAAAATACATTTGTATCACATCTATGCATCAACTTACTGGCTAGAACTTTTCTGGAAATCATTGAAATTAACCTGCATTTTTAACTGTCAAATTATTTGGTAAATGTAGATTTCATGCTGTTAACACAATATCTCTTGGCTCCTGAATTCATACCACATATATACAGCAAGCAATGGACCACAATCCTTTCAAAGATAACCGACCTCAACCTATTTTACTATGTTACAGAATCCTAGGAATCTAGATAAACACATGTCTTGACGTATTAGAGCCAATCGAACTCCACACTGTATATCGTTATTGGCCATAAATCCATCGAACTTGACCCATCTACGACTTATAGAATGTCATTTTAAACAGAAACGATGTTTAGACAAAATGTTTCTGGTGTTTAGAGGCTAGCTTTTCTGAATGCAAACCATTGATAAAGATCTGCTCGGTGATCAAATCATATTGTACTAGACTGAACTTTGTCCACATTCCTAGGTAGTAGTAGTAAAATTTGTATTTACATCTCACCACAGGTAATACATAAAAAATGATACATGAATGGTTAAGAACAATATTACATGCGCCATTACGTCTAATATCCGCATATAAAGGACATTCTAACAATACATGTTTTCGGATTCTAGCTCATTTAGGCAAGCAAAGCATACCCTTTTTTTCTACTGGTAGGTTTTCATATCTACCCGTTTCTAAACGGATATGAGCGACGCCACATCTAGGGCACTCCGACGATTGTCGGCATAAATTGTGATAGATAAGTTTCCGTTTTAAAGTTAGTATTGAATAAACAGTAAGATCTCTGATTTATCTTATGTTGCCATCGTATTCAAAATGCTGAAATTCCGATTTTTCAGCCTCGTTTGGTAAACGTATTTGCTGGGGTCGAAATTTACAATACTGAGACCATATGCATCAAATTTATTCCGAACCCGAGAAGACCAGTTTCTACATCTATTAGAAGATACTGAATTTGCCCATGCCATTAACCTATAGTTAGTTCTGTTTGTACACATGTCCGAGGTGCGATACCATAGCTTTGCAACTGATTTCCAAAGCTTTACAAACGGGCATCCAACCCATATCACCGGAAACTGCTGCATTTGGGGCAGGTAGAAGAGCCCGTAGGCATCAATATCGAAACAGGGGGAACTCCCACCCATCGCACGAGGGCCGATGATGATGTCGACCTAATTCAACAGTCAAATTCCGACGACAAGACCTTGGGCCAGATTTTGTACGACGTGGAGGGTAAAGTACACTTCGTGGGCGAACCCATAAATGTTCCCAGCGATCTGTCACACGAAGACCATCCAGTGAGTGACATTTATCGGCGCCATTGGCCCATGATCCGGCACTGTTTCTACCATCATCGCCCTATTCAAGATATCTACAATTTCCGACTGACTGACCTCACCCGTCTACGCAACTACGTGGAAGCCATCTTCAATGACCAAGCTACGTCCTTCAAATTAAATCTGGCGTTTGGTTATGTGCTGCAGCATAAGGACACAGACCAAGCCCGATATTTTTACCCGAGCAGTAACATCCGGGTATTTGACCAACCGTTTACCATCATTAACCGGGCGTCGCTAGAGACGATGCTGGAGAAACTGGACACCGTGGATCCCTTGGAATGGGCCCAACAACAACGCCCCAACACCAAGTGGACAGTGGAGAGTGTGACCAATGTTACGTTTTTTGTTACCAAGCTGACCGACCACCCCATCGGCTGAATGCGTCACTCATGCACTGATGAATACCATAACATGCCGTACATACTCTATATGTCTACATGTTGGTCGTTGACGTTACGGAAGTGACCGAAGAGACACGGAAGTTACCGAAGATGTCACGGCTCGGCCCTCGACTTGGGGATAGTTGAACTGAGTGTGCTAAAAATAGATCACCAGCTAGCGTGCTATAAAAGGGAGGCGGCCTGGCCGTTTCATCAGACAATCTGTCAACCACCAAGATGTTCACTTGCACAACTTGCCAGAAGATGTTTACTCGTCTAGATAAGTTACGACGCCACGAGGCCTCCATCCACAACGATGCCCGGTATACTTGTATAATCTGCGCACGGTCATTCAATCGGAAGGATCATTTACTGCGTCATGAGAGGGTACTCCACGCGGGTGCGACGGTACTATGTAATGATTGTGGTCGACTCTTCAAACGACCCAGTCGGTTTAGACAGCACCATCGTTTGATGCATGCCCCGTCTCTACGGTTTGGGCGACAACTTTCCACTAAAGAGGAGCCGCGGAAGGTCAGACCCAGTGAAGATGAACCCGGGGAGACGAACGCCACTGGTGATGCGATGACGAAGAGCCTGCCTATACCCACGGTCCAGGAGGGCCTGGATATCCAGCCGGACCCCACCGTTACGGTTTCGAGTCATACGCCTGACAACATCGAACATTTTCTGGACGAGCCCATAAATGTTCCTAACGATCTCTTACAGGACGCCCAGCCAGTGAGTGACATTTATCGGCGCCACTGGTCCATGATACGGCACTGTTTCTACCGTCATCGCCCTATTCAAGATATCTACAATTTTCGACTGACCGACCTCGCCCGTCTACGCAGCTACATGGAAGCCATCTTCAATGACCAAGCTACGTCCTTCAAATTAAATCTGGCGTTTGGTTATGTGCTGCGGCATAAGGAGACAGACCAAGTCCGATACTTTTACCCGAGCAGTAACATCGGGGTATTTGACCAACCGTTTACCATCATTAACCGAGTGTCGCTAAAGATGATGCTGGAGAAACTGGACACCGTGGGTCCCTTGAAATGGGCCCAACAACAACGCCCCAACACCAAGTGGACAGTGGAGAGGGTCACCAATGTTACGTTCTTCGTGACCAAACTACAAGAAAATAACATATTTATATATATACAACATGACAAGGTGACGTCATCTGACATGGTTGCCTACTAGCGACAACGGATGTCGACCGCTGAAAAAGATCGGTCGGTCACCCACCCACCTAACTAAAAAATATAGGAGAAATAAACATGAAGCTAATGAGATACTATTCATGTCTGCATTCACACAGGAACTATGCGTTTTAAACCCTGTGTGGCAATAGTTACCAAATAAGGCTGTATATTAAGCGACATGAAACAGAAACGACACGGCGGAGTGTTGAATAGCACGTGATGCTGAATAGGACGACACGCCCAACAAAGAAATGTATAAGTAGCGTTGGCTAGACGTCGAGACGGACACAGATGAAAATAAAATGCCGACAGCGCGGATATATTAGCAGAGAAGTCAAGAATATTACAAGACTCTTTGCTATATATTTTGTATCAGTTATTTCAAGGTAAGTTCTCTTATCCATATCCATTATCAGTATATACATTTATATGAATAGTATAACATAGCATATGTAGTTAGCACATACAAAGTAGCTTAAGCAGGTCAGGGCAAAGGACTTAGGAAAATATCCCACATTGGATATTATTTTTATACTTCCATGATTGCAAGCTGGCATATTTTGCTAGTTATCCTGTTCGAATAAAGACATGCAACAGTGGTGAATGATGGGGAATATAATGCAAACAAAATATATAATTGTAATAACACACAGAATAGTTTTGGGGCGGAAAAGTCAGCAAGATTATACAATCGGATCGGCTAGTCTTCTGCCCTGACCTGTTACTGGAGTATCGCTGTTCTCGAAAACAAGTAGATTCAGTTGATTGGTGGGTAGATTCAATCGTAATGCAACTGTACAATAAAATAATGCATTTCTATATAATAACATTCTGTACAAATGGCACAGAGGCAACATTTTGCACTCATATTATAATCGTTGAAGTCTTTATGTGTGTGAAGTCAACATTAAAGATGGTATTTACATTGGAGAATCACATGTCCTCAAACACGTTAATTTTGCAAGGTGAATTCAGTTGACAGGTGGGGTGCATTCAGTCCTAATAAAGCTGTGCAAGATAATAGTACCATTATACAAGGTGACGGTCTGTGTTGGTAAGCGGAGACAATAAAAGAGATATTCGCACACTGACATTTATGTGAGTATGCACGTAAAGGTTTGTCCATTAGAGATAGCAGCTACATTATAATTATTGAACTGAGTCTCGTGAAGAAATTGTATTTACATCGGAGAGTCAAATATCGCCAAGTGGATTTAAACACATTACTGCTCAGTGTAGGGCGGGGGTCCAAGGGGATTGTTTGTCTTTTCTTACCTCAACAACAACGTCCACAGCAATGGTGCGAATGCGAGTTTGTAGCTTTCTGTCTTTTCGAAGATTGAACGCGATCGTTGAAAGCTGACTTCTTTTAATTTTCAGGGTCGGTGGAAGATCTGTGCGGATAGTTTTCCGTGTCCCTGTGAGTTCACCACTCGCGTACAGCACTTGATCGCGCTCGGACATCTTTTGAAAGGTAACAATGATGGCAGGCGGTGGTGAAGGTCCCTTGTTGTCAATTTCAGCACTTGTCGATTTCCTGCGGGGTTTGTAGCTGAGACGGTGTACCACTAAAAATTGCATATCCTGTACTGTGTCGTTCGGAATATTTAGGTCGTCTTCCATGAATTTACGAAACACGTTTTCAGTGTCCGTTGCAGTGGTCTCAATCTTCTCGTCAAGGGGAATACCATATATCAATAAATTTGGTTTCCGGTCGTGGATGTCTTTGAGAAGTATTTGTCGCTGTAGGTCCGTTATTTTATCCAATAATTCTTGTTCCCGTGCGTTTGGACGTTGATTCAAGTCTTTTATCAGACCTTCATTTCTCGTGACACGTTCGTCAACTTTTGTCAGTTCTTCCTTTGTGTTATGTAGGTCCTGTTTGACGCTTTGTAAATCGTGTACTATTTGGTCCAGCTTAGTTGAAAGTTTTGTGTCCAGACCGTTAATTAATAGTTCCACACCTTTCAATATTTTAGAGGCCTCAGGATCTGTCTTGTCCGCGACTTTGTCCGCCATATTTGAAAGTGCCACGTCGACAGCTGATACGTCCGTGCACACTGTATAGTCCTCTAAATCGTCGAAGCGGTTTTCCGTGGACACACTATTTCTCAGAAGGTATCCCTTATTTTCTGGAGTTCGTTTCACCGATGACTTCACGGAGACTTTACCTTTGGATTTTGACGGTTTAGGAGGCATTTAAACGTTTCAAAGGTAGGTGACCACCGAAATTTTCAGCTCTGGTCAAAAGCTCACGTCCACCTCGTCGCCATGTTACCGGAAGTAGTAATAAGAATAATAATTAGAATAAACGGTTCAAAGCGAACATGGCCGAAGATGGAACTTTCTGAAATGGAGACTTCTGATTGGACAAGAATACATCTAACGGACAGGAACGAATATGACAGATGCAAATGGTGGCCTCTAATTGGACAAGAGTGTTCTTGAATTGTAACACCAAGTGGATAATGGAGATATTGACCAATGTTACGTTCTTCGTGGTTAAACTGACCACTACCCCCATCGGATGAAAGTATTCACCCATGCACTGATAGATACTCAGAATGCGCAAACAACTATCTGAGGATATGTTGCCTCAACGGTATCATGGCCTGCCCGACGATGATTAGAATAAACGGTTCAGATGGCACTTTCTGAAATGGAGACTTCTGATTGGACAAGAATACATCTAACGGACAGGAACGAATATGAAACATGCAAATGGTGGCCTCTGATTGGATAAGAATCTTCTTGAATTGTAAATATACCCAACGCGGCTCCCCCAGCGTGGGTATGATGTAACATTGGGGAGAATAAACTATATGAAAAAAACTTCTTGTTGTTGTTGTTCTCTCATGTGTCATCCTTGTTGTTGTTGCTGTTGTTGTTCTCTCTCCGGTCTATATCATGGCGTTATGTTAGAGTGTTAAGGTGTAACGACGAGCGTTGACGGGCATCACTGCATTTCGAAGAATTAGTGACAATTCCATGGAATATCAGAGCTTCTGATCTATTTCACCAGGGCGTTGAAGCATTAAGAATGGTGTTGGTGGGCGTTGCTACAAGATGACACCTCACACGGTCCATTTGGACCACGGATGGTCCATCTCTACACCAAATAACATCCTTCACTGCTAAAAAATGCCCACTTTCGCTACTACTCGTACTGATGACGTCACCAATGACGTCACACTGATGACGTCACCAATGACGTCACAGATGCTGTAAATATCCCTCAAATCGGGGTATATACTCCGAGAGCTACAACATGACACCTCCCATGACGCATTCGCAACGCGGATGGTCCATCTCTACACCAAATACCTTCCTGTACTACCCCAAAAGGCTCACTTTCGCTACTACTCCTACTGATGACGTCATCGATGACGTCACAGATGACGTGAACAACCCTCAAATCGGGGTCTATACCCCGAGAGCTACAAAATGACACCTTCCAGGACGCATTCGAACCGTGAATAGCCCATCTCGACCCCAAATACCTTCATGTACTGCCCCAAAATGGCCACTTTACTTACTACAACCAACTGCGCATGCGCAGATTAACGCGGGTTACACTTAAACACACACCATTCTGACTCTACCCCACACAAGCTTCACTTTGACACCTTCCACGACCCATTCGGACCCATAGCGGTCCATATCTACCCCATAATGCGTGCGCTGGGCGGCCGGGGCAGGCCGGGGCCGGGAAAGTTGGAGATCGTGTTTGAGCATTCACCCAAACCGAAAGTGACGTCACACACACACTTGCGCAGACCCACCAAACCACGTGAACGCCATACGGCCAGACTGCGCATGCGCAGAATGCCGATATTTCAACCCCACACCCAGCCCATCAGATGCCCCTTCACGAATGCTTCAATTTGATACCTCACTCGACCCCATTGGACCATTAGTGGCTCCCCTAGCTGCAAAACGTCTAGCGGGACCCATACAGGGTCCAGTTTTCGACACTAGGTGACCACATCCCGACAAAATGGCCAGTTTTCGACACCGGATGTGCCACCATCTTGAACATACGTGCCGCCATCTTGGATATGTCCCATAATGCACCGGGTCAAAAGACTCGCTTCTGATTGGACGAGAGCTCTGTGACGGATTTGAAATACTCGCTTCTGATTGGACGAGAGCTCCGCATTGCGTCTGCGCATGTGCAGAATGATATTCCTACCGCACACCCAGCCCATCAGATGCCCCTTCACCTAGGCTTCACATGGATACCTCACTCGACCCCATTGGTCCATTAGTGGCTCCCCTACATCCCAACACGGCTTTTTTAATACCCTTGGGCCACCGCGCATGCGCAGAATGCCGATAGTTTAACCCCACACCCAGCCCATCAGATGCCCCTTCACGAATGCTTCACTTTGATACCTCACTCGACCCCGTTGGTCCATTAGTGGCTCCCCTAGCTCCAAAACGGCTATTTTCATACCCTTGGGCCACCGCGCATGCGCAGAATGACCCTAATTCAACCCCACACTCAGCCCATCACATGCTCCTTCACGAGTGCTTCACATGGATACCTCATACAACTCCATCGGCCCATTAGGGACTCCCCTACATCGCAACACGTCTATTTTCATACCCTTGGGCCACCGCGCATGCGCAGAATGCCGATATTTCAACCCACACCCAGCCCATCAGATGCCCCTTCACGAATGCTTCACTTTGATACCTCACTCGACCCCATCGGACCACTAGTAACTCCCCTAGCTCCAAAATGTCTATTTCCATACCCTTGGGCCATCGCGCATGCGCAGAATGCCGATATTTCAATCCCACACCCACCCCATAAGATGCCCCTTCACATAGGCTTCACATCGATACCTCATATGACCCCATTGGACTATTAGTGGCTCCCCAAGCTCCAAAACGTCTATTTCCATACCCTTGGGCCACCGCGCATGCGCAGAATGCCGATATTTCAACCCCACACCCAGCCCATCAGATGTCCCTTCACGAATGCTTCAGTTTGATACCTCATATGACCCCATTGGACCATTAGTGGCTCCCCTAGCTCCAAAACGTCTATTTTCATACCCTTTGACCACCGCGCATGCGCAGAATGCCGATATTTCAACCCCACACCCAGCCCATTGGATGCCTCCTCACATAAGCTTCACATTGATACCTCACTCGACCCAATCGGACCAATAGTGGCTCCCCTAGATCCTAAAACGTCTATTTCCATACTCTTGGTGTACACGAGTTGTCTCCCTTGCGTCAGTGTGTGCAGATGGCGCTATGGTTAGAATCGACGCCGTGATGTAGAAAGGGCGTCCCCACACCATCCTGGAGCCGCCATTTTGTTTGTTGATTTCTTGCGGAGATACACGGGACAATAAACGCTCGACCCTAGGGTGGTACAGATGCTAGACTGATGCTATTAACATGGTACAACACCTATAGATTATGTTTATTACTAGGACGACAGAGAAATACTAGTACCCATCTTCCGCATGGCAGAACTGTACAACCCAGAACAAGTCAGGACATGCCTTGATCACGTGATCGTCATGGGAAACCCCAGTGGGGGTTTACTGGATGCCCCTTCACCTAGGCTTCACTTTGATACCTCACTCGACCCCATTGGACCATTAGGGGCTCCCCTACATCCCAAAACGGCTATTTTCATACCCTTGGGCCACCGCGCATGCGCAGAATGCCGATAGTTCAACCCCACACCCAGCCCATTAGATGCCCCTTCACGAATGCTTCACTTTGATACCTCACTCGACCCCATCGGACCATTTTATCTAGGGACTTTTTCTCCGCGGAAGCTTTTTCCCGCGACCGCATTACCACCAGACCGCATCACCGCGGAAGAATTCGAGGTCAAAGGTTGCCGGAACTATAGTGCACTTGACCTCTGTGACCCCCCGTGACCCCCCCACCGCCTCGTTTCCTCCATGTTGGCGCCATAGGAAGTTTTTTACATACGGGGGAAATGATGTTCGATTTACGCTTTATATACTACTACTACCCTTAGATTTTCGCTGTGGTTCGGCATGTATTTCACACGGCGCCATCTATCTAGAGGGAGATAATCCAGTTCGAAAGTTGTTCCCAAAGCATGAGGTCAAATGTTGGCCCCATTTAAACGAGCCAATGAAATTATCTGTATTCAAATATTTCTCACACATGCAAACATGTCAGTTTCACGAGGCGCAAGACTGGGGGAGTCTACGCGAGACCAAAACGAAGTTGTGCAAATTAGCTATTTTATTTCTCACTCTAGTGGAGCATGCTTCTTTGTTTATCTTAAGAAACAAACGGCCTAACATATTTGAAAACAAAATAAAATCGGCGGCAGACCACAGGAAAATGATATGCTTTTTATTTTGTGATGGGGGCACTTCAAGGCCCACCATGGGATCATTTCAATCGATCGCTTTCTGGAGGTGTGTCTTCGTTGTATGAATGTGATTGCACCGATGTCGGATGTAACGGGACCAGTCGGATGTGACCATTTGGGAAACGCCCTATTACACCCAGATAGCACCCGTTACCGCATGGCTACGAGCAGAAGTTTCTACGTATGATCGTGCCATGCGTTCGGATGATGGTGCTAGGGGCCGTGTGGTCATATCATCCAAGTTGCCACATGAACAGGTACAATAAAAGCGTACCTGAGATACAACACATATCACGAATCGTTAGATTCTTGGTATGTGCTTTAGAATAGGTTAACTGGAAGACTATACTGTGAAGTCGTGTGGCTCTGCCAGTATGTCGGCACCTCTTCCCACTTCCCTTATATGTGTTGTAATTTTTACCTGTATATGGCGAGATTCTGCTGGTGGACGTTTCGTCCCCTGTACTGACCTTTTGGTCTTTGATATATGTTGGCATTTGTGGGAAGTTGATGCTGGGTCGACATCGGGTCTTACAGACTAGTCTTTTGTGTTAAATGCCGTCATTTTCATCTGACGGTGATACAGCTCGCCAATTCCCAGTGTACGAGTTGTCACAGTGAAACAGCTCATCAATTACCAATATACGAGTTGTCAGAGCATTTCCATCATAGCTCTCTAGATTTGTATCTAATACCGCTTATGCCGGTGCTAGAGGCCGTGTGGTCATATCATCCAAGTTGCCACCTGAACCGGTACAATAAAAGCGTACCTGCGATACAACACATATCACGAATCGTTAGATTCTTGGTATGTGCTTTAGAATAGGTTAACCGGAAGACTATACTGTGAAGTCATGTGGCTCTGCCAGTATGTCGACACCTCTTCCCACTTCCCTTATATGTGTTGTAATGCACAGTTCGTCTTCGATGTACCCAGTGTCCTAGCGTAAAATGTCTTTGATATAGAAGAGTTCTGCGATTTGATACTGGAGTATGTAAGCTAAGAACTACTAGTTCGATGACCTTAGGTTCTTTAATTACATGTATCTTCCACCTCGTGGTTAGCAAACACGCACACACAAGAAAGTGCTCCTTCTTAAAACAGGTCATTTATGATGATATTATCTCAATCTCTGCATACTCAGGTTATGTGATCACGAATATAACATCTGACACTTCGTGCCAATTACAAACTTTTGGTTCGTCATTCATAATACAGCCGTCGTCCATCAAAGAATATCTGCTTTCATAATCCAAAGACATTCCATATTACATTTCACAGCATTGTCACCAAATTCAAGGAGACTATCATAGTATACATAAAAATAAGCTGGTTTCCTTCTAGAGAGAAGCGGTCAACAGTTTTCAATGATGCCGGCAAGACCTCATGATGTTCCAAAATATCTAATCCGTATCGATGATCAATATATTCTTAATTCATTTTTTGTGAAATATGGAATTTATTAGCCACCACACAATTACGTAAAGTTCGACTTTTCAGTCACAAATTTTATATAATTTGTGTGCATGCAAATTTAATATATTATGATGTGTTCCGATTTAAGTTCTGTTTGTTTTGACAAAGCCATTTTCGAGATTCTATTTCATGACCATGTAAGTCAGGTTTTTGTAAAACCTAAACAGTTAAATAACTTCAATTTATATGGAGTTAATTTTCAGAATGATTATGTAATTGTACTTCGTAATCGCGAATCTGATGTGAGTAGTATAGAAAACCCTTTTAAAGGCCTATTTTGCCGGGGGAGATAACTCTTGGGGAGATGACGGGGAGTTCCGCCAGGGGGCGCTGTTTCCATGTTATAGTACACAGGGAGCGCCCCCTGGCGGCCTTTGAGCTCTGGGTGCATGTAAAAACATCTCCCGGAAATAAAAAACGGAACACGGACTCTAGGCCGCTAAAGATGGGTGGGTGCATGTAAAATTTCTCCGGGAAAAAAGCGGAACTCGGACTTTACCCCTACAATAGAGGTCTGTATTATACAATATAAGGGAAAATGCCTGTTTGGGATACGGGGATGGTCATTTTTTTTTCGTGGGCTTTACTATGGGTTGTGGGGTCGTTTTTCTCGTCTCGCCAAGAAAAACACAATGGGAGGGGTCCCGGACGAATCGAAATTTTTGGGAAAAGTCACCGAGGTCTGTATATAGGTCATACTGGCTATATGGGGGAGGGGTGGTCAATTTTTTTTGTGGTGTTACTATGGGTTGTGGGGTCTCGTTTTTCTCGTCTCGCCGAGAAAAACACAATGGGAGGGGTCCCGGAGCGAATCGGTGAAATTTTTGGGAAAAGTCACTGAGGTCTGTATATAGCCCCATGTAGTCCTATACTGGCTATATGGGGGTATAGGTTCAACCTGGGAAATTCACACACGTTCATTGTGGTATGGGTTGTTTGGATTTGTTTTTCTCGTCTCGTCATTTAGAACACGATGGGAAGGGTTTCGAAGCGAAACGGTGAAATTGTTCGAAAAGTACCGGGTAGGCCTGTATGCTCATATAGCTCCATACTATATATATGGGGGCATAGGTTCAACCTGGGAAATTCACACACGTTCATTGTGATATGGGTTGTTTGCATTTGTTTTTCACGTCTCGTCATTTAGAACACGATGGGAAGGATTTCGAAGCGAAACGGTGAAATTTTTGGAAAAAGTTCACCGAGGCCTGGGTAAGCCCATAGGCCTATACTGCATGGCTATGGGGGTTTTGCTCTATACTGGGTTGACGTTTTGGGGTCTAGGTGAGCCCCTGATGATCCTATGGTGTCGTATGAGGTCTTGTTTTGAAGCTCTCGCGGAGGAGCATCCGACTGGACTAATGGTTCGTCCGTTTTCAATATTTTGCGCATGCGCAGTCTGGCCGTAGTATAGAAAGCAGACATTTTGGGGGGGGTTGGGGTAGAGATGGACCGCTATGGGTCCGAATGGGTCGTGGAAGGTGTCAAAGTGAAGGTTGTGGGGGGTAGAGTCAAAATGGCGTGTTTTTTTATTGCAAGTCGCGTCAATCTGCGCATGCGCAGTTGGTTGTAGTAAGTACAGTTGCCATTTTGGGGCAGTACAAGAAGGTATTTGGGGTAGAGATGGACCATCCTTGGTCCGAATGCGTCGTGCGGGGTGTTCTTTTGTAGCTCTCAGGGTGTAGACCCCGATTTGAGGGCTGTTCGCGTCATCTGTGACGTCATCAGTACGAGTAGTAGCGAAAGTGGGCATTTTGGGGCACTGAAGGATGATATTTGGGGTAGAGAGGGACCATCCTTGGTCCGAATGCGTCGTGGGAGGTCTCATCTTGTAGCTCTAGGGGGCACATCCCGATTTGAGGGATGTTCACGTCATCTGTGACGTCATCAGTACGAGTAGTAGCGAAAGTGGGCATTTTGGGGAAGTGCAGGAAGGTATTTTGGGTAGAGAGGGGCCATCCTTGGTCCGAATGCGTCGTGGGATGTGTCATGTTGTAGCTCTCGGGGTGTACATCCCGATTTGAGGGATGTTCACGTCATCTGTGACGTCATCAATAGGAGTAGTAGCCAAAGTGGGCGTTTTGGGGGGTGTGCGTGGAGGTGTGTTTGGGGTAGAGAGGGAAGGATTAGTAGTATAAAAGCGCATTTCGAGCCCTATTGACCTTGCGGCGCTATGCGCAATGAGTGTATGCGCGTATGTGTGTGCGTGTGTGTGTGTGTGTGTGTACGTATGTGCGTGTGTGTGTGTATGCTTGCGTGTGTGTACGCGTGTGTGTGTGTGTGTGTTTATGCGTGTGTATACGTCTGTATGCGTGTGTATGTGTGTGTGTATGCGTCTGTGTGTATGTGTGTGTGCGTGTACGCGTGTGTGTGTGTCTGTATGCAGGCGCACGCTCCTGTGGTGCACCCTGTACCCTATATCCCGTATGCTATACGGGCATAGGGTACGCCACCAAGCACAGAATACATGTACTCTGCGCATGTCCATGTATTCTGCGCATGTTCATGCACATGTACTATGTGCCTGTACATGTAGTCTGTTCATGTACATATACTGTCAATATACATGTTCCTTATCCTTCTACATGTACTGTGTGCATGTCATTCTACATGTACTCTGTTCACAACCGGTGACAGAACAACAACAACAAGGATGACAGGTCAATCATTTTATTTTCCCCTCCAGTACATTATACCCACGCTGGGGGAGTCGCGTTGGATATATTTACAATACAAGTAGCCTCTTGTCCAATCAGAGGCCGCCATTTGCATCTGTCATATTCGTTCCTGTCCGTTAGATGTATTATCGGCTGTTCTTGTCCAATCAGAAGTCGCCATTTCAGAAAGTTTCATCTTCGGCCATGTTCGCTCTGAACAGTTTTTTCTAATCGTCGTCAGGCAGGCCAGGATACCGTTGAGGCGTATTCTGAGTATTTATCACTGCATGGGTGAATACATTCACCTGATGGGAAGATTCCGTAATTTGGTCACAAAGAACGTAACATTGGTCACCCTCTCTACGACCCGTTGCAAGTTGGGGCGCTGTTCATAGGCCCATCCCATGACATCCAATTGTTCCACTTGGTCCAGCATCATCTCTAGCGACGCCCTGTTAATGATGCTAAACGGTTGGTCAAATACCCGGATGTTACTGCTCGGGTAAAAGTATCGGACTTGATCTGTCTCCTTATGCTGCAGCACATAACCAAACGCCAGATTTAATTTGAAGGACGTAGCTTGGTCATTGAAAAAGGCTTCCACGTAGCTGCGTAGACGGGCGAGGTTGGTCAGTCGGAAATTGTAGATATCTTGAATAGGGCGATGACGGTGGAAACAGTGCCGTATCATGGGCCAATGGCGCTGATAGATGTCACTTACTGGATGGGCGTCCTGTAAGAGATCGCTGGGAACATCCACCGCATCTTCCAGAAAATGTTCGTTGTTGTCAGGCGTCTGACTGGGAACAGTAACGCTGGGGGCCGGCTGGATATCCCGACTCTTCTGAACTGTGGGTTTAGGCGGGCTCTCCGTGATCGCATCACCAGTGGCATTCGTCTCCCGGGCTCATCTTCACTAGGTCTGACCCTCATGGGTGCCTCTCTAGTGGGAAGTTGTCGCTCATACCGTGGTGACGGACCATGAATCAAATGTTGGTGCTGTCTTAACTGACTGGGTCGTTTGAAGAGTTGACCACTTTCATTACATTGTTCCGTCGCGCCCTCGTGGAGTGAGCGTTCATGGCGCAGTAAAGCATCTTCCCGATTAAATGACCGTGCGCAGGTTATACAAGTATATCGTGCACCGTTGTGGATGGAGGACTCGTGTCGTCGCAAATCTTGTGGGCGAGTAAATGGCTTCTGGCAAGTTGTGCAAGATAACATATCGGCTGTGGATCTGGAAATGATGAATGGCGTAAAATTCTGGCTCTTATAGGCCAACATAGAAGTACCCGGATGTAGGCGCGGACGTCAGCGACAAGATCCCGGATGTACAAGAACCCGGATGTACCCGGATGTAAAAGTCCCCGGATGTAAATGTGCCCGGATGTTCAATTCACTTCGCCCACTGGAAAATTTCCTCTCTCCTCGTGCAAAGATCACATCCGGCCAAGGATACACCTTCAAGGCAGGTCAGGCATCGCTGGCGATGGTAGCGGAGATCTCCGGGCTCTCCCCTGGTTGAGCTATAATCCACACTGAAGAAATCATCTATCATTTCCATAGTTATGGGCGGGTATCTTTTGGTAACTCGTTTGGGGAGTCGAGTGGGAACCGGCACCTTTTCGCCAATCTTCAACGATTGCTCGTCTGCCTTGGAATTGGCTGGCTTTTCCATTTGATTGGGTCTGGTACAGGTTGTGAGAAATGTACATCTAACATGCGTGTTTCCGTATTTATAGTTAGAGGGGAGGTGACCGTCCAATCGACCAATCAGAAGCCATCATTTCAGAAAGTCCAATCTTGGTTCAGTGTAACCTAAACGTCTTCGGGCAATCCATGATACTGAAGCTCGAAGCTCTTACTTCTCTCATTCAACACTGGGATCAATCTCCATCGGCTCTTCAATACGCGGCGGCGAATCGATCTCCATGGGTTCTTCTATTCTCAGATGCATTCCCATAGAAACTGAAATATCCGGTCTCGAGAGTGGCGAGCGTGATCCGTGTATGACATTTCGGTGACGTCTCAATTGACTGGGATGCTTAAATACTATATCACAATCCGCACATGTATATATGGGTACTTAGTGGCGTGCACGTGTGTGACAACGCAAACTGTCCAGGCGATAAAAGCGCTTCGAGCAAGTTGTGCAAGAGAACATATCGGCTGTGGATCTGGAAATGATGAATGCCGTAAAAATAGGCCAGCGGCTCTTATATGCCAACATAGGAGTACCCGGATGTTCTACAGTCAGGGGTGTACAAGAACCCGGATGTACCCGGATGTAAAAGTCCCGGATGTAAAAGTGCCCGGATGTTCACGAATGTACCACCATCACGGACTTCTATCAGGCCCAGGTTCAGAAGCTCTCATGTCCTGCATGTGAATAGTCAGTCATATTGTGTGTGTGTATGCATGTGTGCGCCTGTGAGTATGCATCTGTGTGTGCGTGTGTGTGTGTACGTGTGTATGTCTGTGTGTATGTGTCTGTGTGTATGTGTCTGTGTGTATGTGTCTGTGTATGTGTGCGTCTGTGCTTGCGTGTGTATGTGCATGTGTGTGTGTACGCGTGTATGTGTGTATGCGTGTGTGTATGCATGTGTGTGTGTATGCGTCTGTTTGTGCTTGCGAGTGTATGTATGCGTGTGTGTATGCGTGTGTGTGTATGTATATGTGTACTTGAGTGTGTACGCGTGTGCGTGCATGCGTCTGTGTGTATGTGTGTGCGTGTGCGTGCATGTACGTGCATGTGTATGCCTGTATGTGTGTGTGTATGTGTCTGTGTGTATGCGTATGTGTGTATGCAATCACCACCACCACCACCGGGTGTTGACGCCCGTCACTACCACCACCGCTACCGCCATCATCACCACTACCACCACCACACACCACCACACACCACCACCACACACCACCACTACCACCACCACCACCACCACCACCGGGCGTTGACGCCCGTCAACGCCACCACCACCGCACACCACCACACCACCACCACCACCACCACCATCACTGGGCACACACGCCCTGGTGTACCCTAGGCCCGGTTCATTCTTATATGTACAGACGCCACCACCAACACCACACACTACCACCACACACTACCACCACACACACACACACACACCACCACCACATTCCACCACCACCACCACCACCACCGCCACCACCGGGCGTTGACGGGCGTCAACGCCCGGTGGTGGAGGGAGCTCCCGTGTGGCAGAGCTCTTGGATCGGAGCTTTTGGAGCTCAAAGCGTGTGGAGCTCAGAGCTCCGAAGTGGCATTTGCATATGACCTCTGTGAGGTCACTTCCGCTTCCGTTCACGTGACCGGAACTGACCTTTGACCCCTACGCGCAATTTTTATCCGGTATTGCTAGCGCGCGCATGGGTCAAAGGTCAGTTCCGGTCACGTGAACGGAAGCGGAAGTGACCTCACAGAGGTCATATGCAAATGCCACTTCCGAGCTCTGAGCTGCACACGCTTTGAGCTCCAAGAGCTCCGATCCAAGAGCTCTGCCACACGGGAGCTCCCACCACCACCGGGCGTTGACGCCCGTCAACGCCCGGTGGTGGTGGTGGTGGTGGTGGAATGTGGTGGTGGTGTGTGTGTGTGGTGGTAGTGTGTGCTGGTGCTGGTGGTGGTGTCTGTACATATAAGAATGAACCGGGCATAGGGTACACCAAGGCGTGTGTGCCCAGTGATGGTGGTGGTGTGGTGGTGTGTGGTGGTGGTGGTGGCGTTGACGGGTGTCAACGCCCGGTGGTGGTGGTGGTTGTGGTGGTGTGTGGTGGTGATAGTGGTGATGGTGGTGGTAGTGGTGGTGGTGGTGACGGGCGTCAACACCCGGTGGTGGTGGTTGCATACACACACACCCATACACACAGACACATACACACACACATACAGGCATACACATGCACGTACATGCACACACACATACACACAGACGCATGCACGCACACGCGTACACACCCAAGTACACATATACATACACACACACGCATACACACACGCACATACACTAGCACAAACACGCATACACACACACGCATACACACATGCATACACACACGCATACACACACACACACGCGTACACACACACACACTTGCACATACACACGCAAGCACACACGCACACACGCACGCACGCACACATACACACAAACACATACACACAGACATACACACGTACACACACACACACGCACACACAGATGCATACTCACAGGCGCACACATGCATACACACACACAATATGACTGACTATTCACATGCAGGACATGAGAGCTTCTGAACCTGGGCCTGATAGAAGTCCGTGATGGTGGTATATTCGTGAATATCCGGGCACTTTTACATCCGGGACTTTTACATCCGGGTACATCCAGGTTCTTGTACACCCCTGACTGTAGAACATCCGGGTACTCCTATGTTTGCCTATAAGAGCCGGAATTTTTACGGCATTCATCATTTCCAGATCCACAGCCGATATGTTCTCTTGCACAACTTGCTCGAAGCGCTTTCATCGCCTGGACAGTTTGCGTTGTCACACACGTGCACGCCACGACGTACCCATGCATACATGTGCGGATTGTGATATAGTCTTTAAGCATCCCAGTCAATTGAGACGTCACCGAAATGTCATACACGGATCACGCTCGCCACTCTCGAGACCGGATATTTCAGTTTCTATGGGAATGCATCTGAGAATAGAAGAACCCATGGAGATCGATTCGCCGCCGCGTATTGAAGAGCCGATGGAGATTGATCCCAGTGTTGAATGAGAGAAGTAAGAGCTTCGAGCTTCAGTATCATGGATTGCCCGAAGACGTTTAGGTTACACTGAACCAAGATTGAACTTTCTGAAATGATGGCTTCTGATTGGTCGATTGGACGGTCACCTCCCCTCTAACTATAAATACGGAAACACGCATGTTAGATGTACATTTCTCACAACCTGTACCAGACCCAATCAAATGGAAAAGCCAGCCAATTCCAAGGCAGACGAGCAATCGTTGAAGATTGACGAAAAGGTGCCGGTTCCCACTCGACTCCCCAAACGAGTTACCAAAAGATACCCGCCCATAACTATGGAAATGATAGATGATTTCTTCAGTGTGGGTTATAGCTCAACCAGGGGAGAGCCCGGAGATCTCCGCTACCATCGCCAGCGATGCCTGACCTGCCTTGAAGGTGTATCCTTGGCCGGATGTGATCTTTGCACGAGGAGAGAGGAAATTTTCCAGTGGGCGAAGTGAATTGAACATCCGGGCACTTTTACATCCGGGGACTTTTACATCCGGGTACATCCGGGTTCTTGTACATCCGGGATCTTGTCGCTGACGTCCGCGCCTACATCCGGGTACTTCTATGTTGGCCTATAAGAGCCAGAATTTTACGCCATTCATCATTTCCAGATCCACAGCCGATATGTTATCTTGCACAACTTGCCAGAAGCCATTTACTCGCCCACAAGATTTGCGACGACACGAGTCCTCCATCCACAACGGTGCACGATATACTTGTATAACCTGCGCACGGTCATTTAATCGGGAAGATGCTTTACTGCGCCATGAACGCTCACTCCACGAGGGCGCGACGGAACAATGTAATGAAAGTGGTCAACTCTTCAAACGACCCAGTCAGTTAAGACAGCACAAACATTTGATTCATGGTCCGTCACCACGGTATGAGCGACAACTTCCCACTAGAGAGGCACCCATGAGGGTCCGATCTAGTGAAGATGAGCCCGGGAGACGAATGCCACTGGTGATGCGATCACGGAGAGCCCGCCTAAACCCACAGTTCAGAAGAGTCGGGATATCCAGCCGGCCCCCAGCGTTACTGTTCCCAGTCAGCGCCTGACAACAACGAACATTTTCTGGAAGATGCGGTGGATGTTCCCAGCGATCTCTTACAGGACGCCCATCCAGTGAGTGACATCTATCGGCGCCATTGGCCCATGATACGGCACTGTTTCCACCGTCATCGCCCTATTCAAGATATCTACAATTTCCGACTGACCAACCTCGCCCGTCTACGCAGATACGTGGAAGCCATCTTCAATGACCAAGCTACGTCCTTCAAATTAAATCTGGCGTTTGGTTATGTGCTGCAGCATAAGGAGACAGATCAAGTCCGATACTTTTACCAGAGCAGTAACATCCGGGTATTTGACCAACCGTTTACCATCATTAACGGGGCGTCGCTAGAGATGATGCTGGACCAAGTGGAACAATTGGATGTCTTGGGATGGGCCTATGAACAGCGCCCCAACTTGCAATGGGTCGTAGAGAGGGTGACCAATGTTACGTTCTTTGTGACCAAATTACGAAATCTTCCCATCGGGTGAATGTATTCACCCATGCAGTGATAAATACTCAGAATACGCCTCAACGGTATCCTGGCCTGCCTGACGACGATTAGAACAAACGGTTCAGAGCGAACATGGCCGAAGATGAAACTTTCTGAAATGGCGACTTCTGATTGGACAAGAACAGCCGATAATACATCTAACGGACAGGAACGAATATGACAGATGCAAATGGCGGCCTCTGATTGGACAAGAGGCTACTTGTAGTTGTGGAAATAAAATGAACCTAAGAATAAAATCATAAAAAAGGAAATAAAATAGCCAGTGGTTGGCTTATACCACCGATAAATTTGTGCTAAAATGTGAGCTGTGAAGCGAAAACTACTGGTTATATAGGGGATTGAAATCAAGTACCCGGATATTTCTGTATAGTAGTTTGCAGCGCCCTCTATTCAATATGATTGGTTGAAATTATAGTAGCCCGTATGACAAGACCACTATTTTGCAGCGCCCTCTATTAAATTCTGATTGGTTGAAAATTATGGGCTGCACATGCGTATTGTGATAATTAAACTGTCCACCAAGCAGTGAAGGTGTTAGGCCTGAAATAAGCTGAGTCGTCAAAGAGAGAGAGAGAGAGAGAAAAAATAAGCGTCTAGGTCGGTGAATAAATGACTCAATAAATAAGGGTCATGTATTACACGAATATCAACGTAGACGAGCGCGTACCAAATGTTCTCTAAGGTTCGCTTGCCTACTGTATACAGTTTTAATGGCTGGTAATAAGCCCGATAGTTTCATATTCAATCTATCATAAAGATTTCCAATAAAATGTATAGTTGAATGTGCAGAAGGCGAATATGGAATGATTAGTGGCAAATGTGAAGATCTTTTTGGTGCTTTTTTACACATAGGCTTGTGATAGAGTTGAATAGCATCGCTTTTAATTTTCCGAAGTTTACGATCAGAATAGCCTCTTTTTCTTAGTGCCTGAATCAAAATAGAGCAAGCCAACTGGTAATCGCATACATTATTACAAATACGCAAAAATCGCAAAAACTGCGATTTAACAATGCCCGGGAATGTATAATGCGGATGAAAGGAACTCCGATGCAGCAACTGGTGGCTGTCTGCGGGGTTGAAATAAACTTTAGTATCTAAAATTCCCATGGAATTGAATCGGCTGCCTTTATATACCATTACATCAAGAAATGGAAGAGAATGTAATTGCAGGTTACTCTGTAAGCGGATATTGGGGTTTTGTGAGTTCAAAATATCAACGAAAACATGAAAATCGTCAATACTACCGCCCCAAATTCCAAAGATGTCATCTATGTAACGCTTCCAAAGAAGTGGTTTAATAGGACATTCTAAGAGAGCCTCATTCTCCCATCTGGTCATATATATATTAGCATAGCTGGGCGCAAAACGCTTGCCCATGGCCGTCCCTTTCAATCCCCTATATAACCAGTAGTTTTCGCTTCACAGCTCACATTTTAGCACAAATTTATCGGTGGTATAAGCCAACCACTGGCTATTTTATTTCCTTTTTTATGATTTTATCCTTAGGTTCATTTTATTTCCACAACTACAAGTAGCCTCTTGTCCAATCAGAGGCCGCCATTTGCATCTGTCATATTCGTTCCTGTCCGTTAGATGTATTATCGGCTGTTCTTGTCCAATCAGAAGTCGCCATTTCAGAAAGTTTCATCTTCGGCCATGTTCGCTCTGAACCGTTTGTTCTAATCGTCGTCAGGCAGGCCAGGATACCGTTGAGGCGTATTCTGAGTATTTATCACTGCATGGGTGAATACATTCACCCGATGGGAAGATTCCGTAATTTGGTCACAAAGAACGTAACATTGGTCACCCTCTCTACGACCCATTGCAAGTTGGGGCGCTGTTCATAGGCCCATCCCATGACATCCAATTGTTCCACTTGGTCCAGCATCATCTCTAGCGACGCCCGTTAATGATGGTAAACGGTTGGTCAAATACCCGGATGTTACTGCTCTGGTAAAAGTATCGGACTTGATCTGTCTCCTTATGCTGCAGCACATAACCAAACGCCAGATTTAATTTGAAGGACGTAGCTTGGTCATTGAAGATGGCTTCCACGTAGCTGCGTAGACGGGCGAGGTTGGTCAGTCGGAAATTGTAGATATCTTGAATAGGGCGATGACGGTGGAAACAGTGCCGTATCATGGGCCAATGGCGCCGATAGATGTCACTCACTGGATGGGCGTCCTGTAAGAGATCGCTGGGAACATCCACCGCATCTTCCAGAAAATGTTCGTTGTTGTCAGGCGTCTGACTGGGAACAGTAACGCTGGGGGCCGGCTGGATATCCCGACTCTTCTGAACTGTGGGTTTAGGCGGGCTCTCCGTGATCGCATCACCAGTGGCATTCGTCTCCCGGGCTCATCTTCACTAGATCGGACCCTCATGGGTGCCTCTCTAGTGGGAAGTTGTCGCTCATACCGTGGTGACGGACCATGAATCAAATGCTTGTGCTGTCTTAACTGACTGGGTCGTTTGAAGAGTTGACCACTTTCATTACATTGTTCCGTCACGCCCTCGTGGAGTGAGCGTTCATGGCGCAGTAAAGCATCTTCCCGATTAAATGACCGTGCGCAGGTTATACAAGTATATCGTGCACCATTGTGGATGGAGGACTCGTGTCGTCGCAAATCTTGTGGGCGAGTAAATGGCTTCTGGCAAGTTGTGCAAGATAACATATCGGCTGTGGATCTGGAAATGATGAATGGCGTAAAATTCTGGCTCTTATAGGCCAACATAGAAGTACCCGGATGTAGGCGCGGACGTCAGCGACAAGATCCCGGATGTACAAGAACCCGGATGTACCCGGATGTAAAAGTCCCCGGATGTAAAAGTGCCCGGATGTTCAATTCACTTCGCCCACTGGAAAATTTCCTCTCTCCTCGTGCAAAGATCACATCCGGCCAAGGATACACCTTCAAGGCAGGTCAGGCATCGCTGGCGATGGTAGCGGAGATCTCCGGGCTCTCCCCTGGTTGAGCTATAACCCACACTGAAGAAATCATCTATCATTTCCATAGTTATGGGCGGGTATCTTTTGGTAACTCGTTTGGGGAGTCGAGTGGGAACCGGCACCTTTTCGTCAATCTTCAACGATTGCTCGTCTGCCTTGGAATTGGCTGGCTTTTCCATTTGATTGGGTCTGGTACAGGTTGTGAGAAATGTACATCTAACATGCGTGTTTCCGTATTTATAGTTAGAGGGGAGGTGACCGTCCAATCGACCAATCAGAAGCCATCATTTCAGAAAGTTCAATCTTCGTTCAGTGTAACCTAAACGTCTTCGGGCAATCCATGATACTGAAGCTCGAAGCTCTTACTTCTCTCATTCAACACTGGGATCAATCTCCATCGGCTCTTCAATACGCGGCGGCGAATCGATCTCCATGGGTTCTTCTATTCTCAGATGCATTCCCATAGAAACTGAAATATCCGGTCTCGAGAGTGGCGAGCGTGATCCGTGTATGACATTTCGGTGACGTCTCAATTGACTGGGATGCTTAAAGACTATATCACAATCCGCACATGTATGCATGGGTACGTCGTGGCGTGCACGTGTGTGACAACGCAAACTGTCCAGGCGATGAAAGCGCTTCGAGCAAGTTCTGCCAGAGAACATATCGGCTGTGGATCTGGAAATGATGAATGCCGTAAAAATTCCGGCTCTTATAGGCAAATATAGGAGTACCCGGATGTTCTACAGTCAGGGGTGTACAAGAACCTGGATGTACCCGGATGTAAAAGTCCCGGATGTAAAAGTGCCCGGATGTTCACGAATGTACCACCATCACGGACTTCTATCAGGCCCAGGATCAGAAGCTCTCATGTCCTGCATGTGAATAGTCAGTCATATTGTGTGTGTGTATGCATGTGTGCGCCTGTGAGTATGCATCTGTGTGTGCGTGTGTGTGTGTGTACGTGTGTATGTCTGTGTGTATGTGTCTGTGTGTATGTGTGCGTGCGTGTTTGCGTGTGTGCTTGCGTGTGTATGTGCAAGTGTGTGTGTGTGTACGCGTGTGTGTGTGTGTATGCGTGTGTGTATGTGTGTGTGTATGCATGTGTGTGTGTATGCGTCTGTTTGTGCTTGCGAGTGTATGTATGCGTGTGTGTATGCGTGTGTGTGTATGTATATGTGTACTTGGGTGTGTACGCGTGTGCGTGCATGCGTCTGTGTGTATGTGTGTGTGCATGTACGTGCATGTGTATGCCTGTATGTGTGTGTGTATGTGTCTGTGTGTATGGGTGTGTGTGTATGCAACCACCACCACCGGGTGTTGACGCCCGTCACCACCACCACCACTACCACCACCATCACCACTATCACCACCACACACCACCACCACCACCACCACCACCGGGCGTTGACACCCGTCAACGCCACCACCACCACCACAGACCACCACACCACCACCATCACTGGGCACACACGCCTTGGTGTACCCTATGCCCGGTTCATTCTTATATGTACAGACACCACCACCAGCACCAGCACACACTACCACCACACACACACACCACCACCACATTCCACCACCAACACCACCACCACCACCGGGCGTTGACGGGCGTCAACGCCCGGTGGTGGTGGGAGCTCCCGTGTGGCAGAGCTCTTGGATCGGAGCTCTTGGAGCTCAAAGCGTGTGCAGCTCAGAGCTCGGAAGTGGCATTTGCATATGACCTCTGTGAGGTCACTTCCGCTTCCGTTCACGTGACTGGAACTGACCTTTGACCCATGCGCGCGTTAGCAATACCGGATAAACATTGCGCGTAGGGGTCAAAAGTCAGTTCCGGTCACGTGAAGGGAAGCGGAAGTGACCTCACAGAGGTCATATGCAAATACCACTTCGCAGCTCTGAGCTCCACACGCTTTGAGCTCCAAAAGCTCCGATCCAAGAGCTCTGCCACACGGGAGCTCCCTCCACCACCGGGCGTTGACGCCCGTCAACGCCCGGTGGTGGCGGTGGTGGTGGTGGTGGTGGTGGTGGAATGTGGTGGTGGTGTGTGTGTGTGTGTGTGGTGGTAGTGTGTGGTGGTAGTGTGTGGTGTTGGTGGTGGCGTCTGTACATATAAGAATGAACCGGGCCTAGGGTACACCAGGGCGTGTGTGCCCAGTGATGGTGGTGGTGGTGGTGGTGGTGTGGTGGTGTGCGGTGGTGGTGGCGTTGACGGGCGTCAACGCCCGGTGGTGGTGGTGGTGGTGGCGGTAGTGGTGGTGTGTGGTGGTGGTGTGTGGTGGTGTGTGGTGGTGGTAGTGGTGATGATGGCGGTAGCGGTGGTGGTAGTGACGGGCGTCAACACCCGGTGGTGGTGGTGTTGGTTGCATACACACATACGCATACACACAGACACATACACACACACATACAGGCATACACATGCACGTACATGCACGCACACGCACACACATACACACAGACGCATGCACGCACACGCGTACACACCCAAGTACACATATACATACACACACACGCATACACACACGCATACATACACTCGCAAGCACAAACAGACGCATACACACACACATGCATACACACACGCATACACACATACACGCGTACACACACACATGCACATACACACGCAAGCACACACACACACAGACGCACACATACACACAGACATACACACGTGCACACACACACGCACACACAGATGCATACTCACAGGCGCACACATGCATACACACACACAATATGACTGACTATTCACATGCAGGACAGGAGAGCTTCTGAACCTGGGCCTGATAGAAGTCCGTGATGGTGGTACATTCGTGAACATCCGGGCACTTTTACATCCGGGACTTTTACATCCGGGTACATCCGGGTTCTTGTACACCCCTGACTGTAGAACATCCGGGTACTCCTATGTTGGCATATAAGAGCCGTTGGCCTATTTTTACGGCATTCATCATTTCCAGATCCACAGCCGATATGTTCTCTGGCACAACTTGCTCGAAGCGCTTTTATCGCCTGGACAGTTTGCGTTGTCACACACGTGCACGCCACTAAGTACCCATATATACATGTGCGGATTGTGATATAGTATT
>JAVTVY010021157.1:0-79448 GCA_036873755.1 Hanleya hanleyi | reverse complement strand
CAGGCCACTTAGGTGTTAACAAAACATATTACAAAATTCTTAATCATTTTTATTGGCCAAATTTGAAGAAAGATATTATAGAATTTTGTAAGTCATGTCACACATGTCAAATGGTAGGAAAACCAAACCAAACAATACCGAAGGCTCCTCTACAACCAATTCCTGCATTTAAGGAAACATTTAGTACGGTAATTCTGGATTGTGTTGGTCCACTACCAAAAACAAAGTCAGGCAATCAATACATGTTAACAATCATGTGTGCTTCAACCAGGTTCCCTGCGGCTATTCCTTTACGGAATATTAAGGCAAAAACTATTGTTAAGGCCTTAGTTAAGTTTGTCACTCTTGTTGCCCTACCCCAGTCCGTTCAGTCTGATCAAGGATCTAATTTCATGTCAGGAATTTTTCAGCAAGTCATGTATGAATTGGGTATAAAGCAGTACAAGTCATCTGCATATCATCCAGAAAGCCAAGGTGCTTTAGAAAGATTTCATCAGACATTAAAGAACATGATTAGGACTTACTGTTTTGATACTGAGAAAGACTGGGATGAAGGCATACATTTGTTACTGTTTGCTGTTAGAGAGTCTGTTCAAGAGTCTTTGGGCTTCAGTCCATTTGAATTAGTATTTGGTCATACAGTTAGAGGACCACTTAAACTGTTAAAGGAAAAGTTCCTAGACAGTGATCTGGATTCATGTAGTCTCTTACAATATGTATCGGATTTTCGCACCAGGTTGACTAAAGCACGTGATTTGGCCATGTCAAATTTAAAGTCATCACAAAAAAGTATGAAAACAACCTATGATAAACATGCCGTTAAACGAAGTTTCAAACCTGGTGAGAAGGTACTGGCTTTGCTACCTATTCCTGGTAGTCCACTTAAGGCTAGATATTATGGTCCTTATGTCATTGAAAAGAAATTAAGTGACCTCAGTTATGTAATTCAGACTCCTGACAGGCGTAAACACAATCAGTTGTGTCATGTAAATATGTTGAAGTTATACATAGACAGAGATAGCACTAACAGTACTGTACAACCTGTAAGTGTAGTTAGTTCTGACCCTGATAGTGATGAAACTCGTGAAGATCCAATGACAGCGGCGAATTTACAGAACTCTGACATTCTACATAATTTGGATTCCAAGTTGTGTCATCTCGAACCTGCTCGCCAGGAAGAACTTAGAACACTGCTCAGTCAATACGAACATTTGTTTCCTGATATTCCCACTCGGACTGATAAAATTTCACATGACGTCGATGTTGGAGATTCTAATCCAGTGAAACAGCACCCATATCGTTTGAATCTCATTAAACAAAACTACCTGAAGAAAGAAATTCAGTATTTATTGGACAATGACTTCATTGAACCAAGTAATAGTAACTGGAGTTCACCTTGTATCCTGGTTCCAAAGCCAGATGGCAGTTACAGAATGTGTACGGACTACAGAAAAGTGAACACATTGACCAAAACTGACACATTCCCTATTCCACGAATAGACGATTGCATTGATAAAGTGGGAAGTGCCAAGTTTGTGTCAAAGTTTGATCTTCTGAAAGGATTCTGGCAAGTTCCACTGACAGATCGTGCGAAGGAGATATCAGCATTTGTCACTTCGTAGGGTCTGTTCCAGTACAAAGTCATGCCTTTTGGAATGAAAAATTCTCCTGCCACGTTCCAGCGTCTCATCAACCGTGTTACTTCTGGCTTGGAAGGATGTGAGTCATACATTGATGACGTCATTGTCTACAGCGATACATGGGAAGATCATCTACAGAAAAATCGAGCACTGTTCAATCGGCTGAGTGACGCCAAGCTGACTGTCAACCTTGGAAAAAGTGAATTTGGACATGCACGTGTGACATTCTTGGGTCACATTGTTGGTCAGGGTCAGGTAAAACCTATAGATGCTAAGGTTAGTGCTGTCTCGCTGTTTCCAAGACCAACATGTAAGAGACAACTGATGCGTTTCTTGGGTATGGCTGGTTACTACAGGAAATTTTGTCCAAATTTTTCAGATATTTCTGAGCCTTTAACTCAACTCTTGAGAAAGAGGGTAACTTTTGTTTGGACCGATAAATGTGAATCAGCTTTTGAGAACCTGAAAGCCATCCTCAAGAGTGCGCCAGTTCTTTCAGCACCAGATTTTAATTCACCTTTTAAACTGGCTGTAGATGCTAGTGATGTTGCTGCTGGTGCCGTTCTGTTACAAGAAGATAAGAATGGGGTAGATCACCCTATTTGCTATTTTTCACGCAAATTTGACAAACATCAGAGAAATTATTCTACAATTGAGAAAGAATGTTTTGAATTGTTAAAAAAGTTCCAAGTTTGAAACTTTTTTTTTAAGAGGGGGAGTGTCACGGTGTTGTTGTTGTTACGCTGTGTTGTTGTTGTTGCACCATATTGTTGTTGTGCGCCATGGATATTTCTAGAAATCGTGACCTAGTCAGTTACAAGTAAATATGTTGTCATAGCATTGTAATATCTATCGAAGTTTCTGGAGTAATAGTTGACTTGAGTTTGATTGGTTTGTGAGACCAATGGAAATTTCCAGACTTGTGTCTAGGTCGTTCACTGCGTAGTTACGGTCGTTGCCTGGGACACGGAAAGTTCTAGAGTTGCTCGATAGACTATAAATATTGTGACATTCGGCGATCGGGGAGAGATTTTCAAACTGGTATTTGGGTGCATTAGAGTCATACCTTTGATACGGATTACTGGACTGGTTTTCCTGTGAACGGACTTTGGCTGCCTTTGGTTATACATCCATCCACAAGCGACGGATATTGCATGGACAAACCGTGATCTCAGAGCAGTGTTAAATTACGGACTTGGCACACGGACTTGGAAGTTATATGTGCACGTCAGCACAGACGTTTAAGGATACACTGGTATAGCATTGTACAGTAACACTGTACCAAGAATATTTGTTTGTTGTATTAGCCTTACTTAATTTGTATTTGATTTTAGTGTTGTTAATAAATATTTTTGATTGTTAATCCTTGACTTCACAAACGTTTTCTGTTGCGTTTTTGCTGGTAATATATATCACGTAACAGCGGTCAACAGTTTTCAATGATGCCAGCAAGACATCATGATTTTCTGAAAACATCAAATCCGTATCGGTGATCATTATTCTCAATCCATAAGATTTTCGTTGTTTAGTCGATATCTAGAGTCTGATGTAGCTCGGTCACTGCCCTTATATGCGTTGTAACGCTTCAGTCAAGCTAAAATCTGCTGCGAGAAAGGGAGAACATGTGTCCAATATGCTCTGAGCAAAATAGACTTATCTGTTTCTTTTTCGTTACCGAAATGTAAGTTTTGATATCAGATCGGTGTAATGGATAAGAATGTCCTGATTAAGAGTGTCTCTTCTCACACCCTTTTTCTGTAGAAGCTAAGGACGGACACTATCTTCAAGGTGGAGAAATATATTCTGGCTGAGTTAAGAGATAGGAGCCGGACACTCTTAGCCAGCGTACATTCTTAGCCTCCACATCGGCGCTCAGTTTAAATGAGCACATATTCACATACTAATTGTCTTGAAGAACAAATTGGCTGATCAACAACCATACAGATACTGGAAGGTAAGCATAGTCGTATTTCAAAGGTATACATGTGTATTGCACGTCTTCACCAAGGTATTTGAGGTTGTCATTGGCGATATTTAACTTTATTGATTTCGTTTTCGGACGAAGAGCATACAGATAAATACGTCTATGCAAATAGTTTTTACAAATACGTATATTAAAGCCTGCCTAACAAGTATTGTTACGGTGACAAATACGATGTCCAATAGAAATAGATGAAATACAGTATTGCTTCCTAGTAGATATAGCCCTAACCTCGTGACTAGGAACTTTGTGATTTCCGTGCTTAAAATTCTTTCGATTGACTGATAAACTGTACTACAGTTGGTGATGCGCAAAAATTCTCCTGGTCAGTTGCATCATCCCAACAATCAAAACCCATTGATTAGAATATGTGATTTAATATGCTAGGCTTACACGACGAACAGGGCAACAGCGAGTTCACTGTATTGTAAAATGTACTTTATGTAATTTATGTCGGGTTCTTAAACTTATGTGATTTTATATAGAATTCACGAATTATTTGACCCATTATTTCCAAGGTTAAACAGTATTAGATCACCTCTGGTATTCTAAATATACATGTTGAAATTGTGTGACATCAAACCTAAATATTTCGCAGACGAATGTGTTATCATCCCGATCCACTCACTTGAACATGAAGTAACTGGCGACATTTCTAACTTGAACGAGGAGAAAACAGATATATTCCTGGATTTAAGAAATGTGAGAAAATTTAACCCGCAAAAAATTCTTGTATCATACCTGAACATAAATAGCGTCCGCTATAAATTCAATGAGATTAAAACTGTACTGTCTGATAACCTGGAGGATATACTTTTTATTGGCGAGTCCAAAATTAATGATACTTTTACAGAATCTCAATTTACAGCGCCCGACTTCAGATACATACCTAATTACAGAACTGCAAATGGCGGCGGAATTATGGTCTATGTTCGATGTGATTTACCTGCAAGAAAACAAAAGGATTTGGAACCTGAACTTGGGGAGTTCATTTGTATCGATCTCTCATTAGGCCCCCGTAAATGGGCTGTTCTAGGTTGCTAACAAAGCCTCTTTTATCTCCGACCCTTTGTTTCATTGTGACTATGTGAAATGTCTGGACAAAATAACTGTTGAAATTGACAATATTTTGCTCATAGGGGACTTGAATTATGATACATTTAGGACAGAAGAAAGTAAAACTTTATCTGATATATATGATATATTCGACCTCAAAAACTTGATCAAGGGCCCCACATGTTTTATGAAGGATTGTTTTCCTTCCCTTTGATTGGTGTTTAAGTGATTGTCATAATATGATTGCCACACTTATTACAGCTTTATGACTTAAAAGACAGAGTGTTTTAAGGAGTTATAAGAATTTTAATCCTGCAAACTTTAATAATGATCTAACCAAATTCCCTTCGACGTAGCGTACGTATTGAATAACACTAATGATGTGTACCGGCGCACGACTGATGGTGCTGTCATCCTTTTAAGAGAATGTCAGAAATATTATATCAATGCCTATGATATTAAAAAAAATGAAATTCCGTCACAGAAAAGCATTACTGAATACTTCTTATCAACATACGCTATTTGCTGAGTATGTTTACATGAAGCTACATGTACTACCTCTGTTTCTGTACACATATTCAGCTAATCTATTTAGGGAGCACATCCTATTTAAAGTGAAGAGAATGGTTTGAACCAGGCGAACTCTGCGTAGCAGCTTTTCCTCGGGGGTGGAAATGCGTTTTCCGTAAAAGTTTCAGTAATAAAGAGCAGAATAAATAAGGGGGGAGCAGCAGATTTCCTATTTCAATTATTGTTTCCCGACTACATGCTGATTTTCCATAACAAGGTTATTACCGTCTCGCCGACATCAATATTCACGTGCATCAACACATATTCAGCTCATAGTGCAATTTTCCAAGGCAATTTATAGAGTACAATTACGGAATAGAGGTTATGAACGCACATACAGTCACTTAGTACTTAATATAAAATGAAAGTACATTTATGATCCGACAGTATCCGATATCCTGGGGAGTTGAACGGTCTCGACGTGAAGTTTGCTATCCAATGTCGCCTGGTTTTACTTTTTTGGTGTGGATGTCTGTGGTCGGGTGTGCTTCATGTTTCCAAGGTCAGTATTAAAGGTCAATGTTTTTTTAGCTTAAGAGTGATCTTTTCAAGAAAATATTTTGAGTTGTGGTTCATCACATGTCGTAATATTTCAGAAAGGTGTTGTTTATTATGGAACCAGAAAAGTCTATCCACTCGGACGGTAAATATCACAGCCTCGCGTATTTCAATCTTTATTTACGTTTGTTTGAATTTTCTCGAAGTCTGATTCACTGAGCGTCACGGATGTTTTCCATGGGAGTCCACATGAGTGTTAAAGTTCATAGCATGTCAAGATTTTGATGTTTAAAAAAAACTGAAGGCTATACTCAGAAAGACAGCTAGAAACGTTTCGATCAAACCATAATCAGGCTATGTAGAATCGGCCATACACACGATTAACTCACGAACATTTACTAAAAAAAAAAGCTAGTCCCAAGGTGTATTCCATGCCACGAAGATATCACAGTGAAACATATTCTTATCGATTGTACAGATTTTAAGATTGCAAGAGATTCTTTTTATCGAGCAGCTACTTTATAAGATCTTTTTAGTCTGAACGAAGACTTTGAGAGAATTTGAGAGAAATCGTTTTTTTGCAGAAGTTTTAATGTGTGTATGTTTTAATGCGTTGGATTACTAAGTTATTAACTTGAATAGTTAGAATTTTGTTTGATCGTCGCTATATAGCTGAAACATTGCTAAAGGCAACGTTGAACCTTAATTCTCTCTCTCTCTTTAATTCATCTAAACCTTTCACTGAAGTCCTAGTGAGCAAATCGCCCCCAGCAGTTGGAAACTCATAACAGGCCGCTCTTTTATTCTTCTAATTATTTTTTTTATGTTATATTCTGTTATGTAAGATCAAACGTTCACAATCAGCTCAGCTGCGATCTGTAATGAAATAAAAATATTTTAAGAATAATTTAACACTGCTTAGCTTCTCTTGGTTCAAGTTCGTGTCAAATACGGGGACACAGCTTATGAGTGTTACATTTTATCATATTGGGATCATGTTTTACCTATTTACAAATGTATTTAGTACTTAGAGTTACATTGCCCAATTAACTTTCTCACAGGAGATAAATGCGTGGATAAACCTATCGCAGACAGAAAGAAAGAGGAGTCAGAATCTCATGGAAGAATGGACTGGAAACATTTAAGGAATCAGCACAAAACCATGGAATCTACAAAGGTAAGATCTTCCTTAACACCATTTTCTTGACTCGTATTGAACATCTCGGATGAGAACGAAATTGAACTATCATAAACAAGTTGGATGTAAAATATATAAACAGAATACTGATGCTAGTGATTCTAGTCCGTCATTCACTATTCAGCCGTCGTCCATCAGAATTCCCGCACCCATAATCCAACACCAAATTATAAAACAATACAACAAATGACGACGTGCATCTCTTCGGTGTTTCAAATGTATACTAGCCAGACGCATTCTCGGAGATTCGCGACAAATATCCATAAATATATTCACGACAAAAAATCCATAAATATATTTAAAATATAAAGGCAATGGTGAATGCCACGACAAAAATTAGTCGACATTTTTCAGTGAATCTGCAAAGAAGTTTATTTTTGTTGCGTGACTACCACAGTATCGCGCAATATATCTCAAATGTAGTAATCAAATTCTTAGAACGAATACAGCTTCATATTTACATCATATAGCTAGCGTTTTTATTGAGAATTCGAAGCTATGTATATCCATATAAAGCTGTTAGCAGTTGGGCGATGGCATCAATAAATACAACCAAATGCAATTCAATTCATTTTCGTTGTGCACGGGTAACCTATCTTACGGTTGGAATTACCCACCATGGAACCATGTTGTGGTTTAGGGCTTGGCCACATATCTCAACACGCCGTATATCTTCCCAATCAAGAGCGCAGTATCTACATTCGTGAGGTGAACGTTTTTCTGTATACTTCATTGAATACAATATCGCGGGACGAGACTATCTGGATATGTATATAGCAAATACAAGCGTCTAGTCCGTCAATCAATATTCAGCTGTCGTCCATCCAAAGTCCGTAATCAATAAGACCTGATTCGTATAACAACATTAGCATCAAATGATGAGCAAGCATAATGAATGTAAATTGGAGCGATATGCAAGAGGTGGCAAAAATTGACGCCGTCTGGCGACTAAAAAGCAACCATATGACACTGCAGGAAAGCATTCCTCGGCACCTAACCTTCAGACCCGAGAGTACGGTAGTCTTAGTATCTCAGCCGCGCTTTTATTGTAGGTGTTCATGTGGAGACTATGAAGTATCCACCGGCTCAAGCGGAATTAGATACGCTAGCTCGGGAGCTGTGATGACAGGTGGAGTCTGATGGAGTAAACGCCTCAACATGGGGTAACCTGGTAAATGCAAAAATACCCAGAGAAACATAAATATTGGCTAGTTTCTTGCAAGTGAGAAGCGATCAACAGTAATCAACATCAAATACATTTTGTGAGAAAGAAGCGGGAACACGACTTGCATTAAAATGAGTCATATCAAATTTCTCCTTGTCTGATCTGATGAAAACATTGCACGTTGCACATATGCATGCTGTAGAGTCCAAACATAAAATTACAAAAAAATGGAATGATCAACCAATATTCCAGAATTACGCGTTCCCAATATATCCTATATTTAGTTTCTTTAAACTTGCAATCAATTTGATTTCACGCTGTTATATCAGAATGTGAAACAAATGATAGGGGCCGCCAACATGCTGGGTGTAGAGTTCATTATACAGGCACACAATGACCATTGGTTGTTCTTATGAAATTGAGGTGGTTGCTCTGACAACAAGAACTGTCATAAAAACGACCTTTTACATTATAAAAGAATTTTCCAGAATGTGTTAATACTCCGATATTTTCCATTACTATGATCACTAGTGATAAGATTTGTTACCTTAACAGTTTTTAGAATTGCAATAAATATCTGACTGACTATCCTGAATTTTGAAAGCTGCTCATTCGGGAAATTACTATTTTGTGATTTTGATCTTCTCATTACCTCATCTGAATTATTTGAATTTAAATGGAGCGGTTCGTAAAAAATTGAGTCCTCTAATTTTGTCACCACTAATGGTAGTCACAGAATACACTGAGATACGTTTTTTGCACGGCGGATGTGGACGTCATCAACATCCGCGTTGTGTTAACTTTGTGATTAGTGAATTTATTATTATGAGGTTATACTGAACACAAATCGTAGTCCTTTTGGGAGGCCTATGAACACGTCAGTATGTACAAGCTAAGGCCGTTTCATAAGGCATTCCGAGGGGTGCCTTATGTGTTTGTCATTTTCTTCTTTCTTCCGCTTCTTCTGCTTCTTCCGCTCACCGTTCTTTTCCGTCGGATAACTTTTGAATTCCTTTGTCAATCAACTTCAAATTTGTGGTGGACATAGGTGTCTTCCCCTAGGCAGGATCAATTGTTTTTTTCAGCGCTTTCCGAAACTGGGAACTGGGTCTTTATCGACTAATCTCGTTATATGCAAATTCCCCTTTTGTTCAATCTTTTCCGTCGGATAGCTTCCGAGTGCCTTCGTCAATTAAGTTCTAATTTGTTGTTTATATCGCTCCTGTCTAGGGGAAGACACCTGTTGTTTTTAAGCTCTGTCCGAGACTGGATACTCGTGTTTTATCTACAGGTTCTGTTATATGCAAATTTCCCATCTGGACCTATGGTAACGTCAGGCTACCTCTGTTTGTGTACCAATCTCATTTGCATAGATAGCACATCAGTGATTGGTTCACAGTTATGCCTGACAAAATAGTCTGAAGCCTTTTGCATATAAAGTACATTTAAAGGGTATCCTCAGTAAAATTTCGAGATGGCTGTAAACTATGGAAATACATAATTTAATATGTACTGAGAACAGTAGAATTTTCTAAAAAAGGAGAAGATAGCCACAGAAAACGCTATATTAGAAACGGAGTAGAATGAGTGACGTAACGCCTATGACGTCAGCAAGGCAACATGCCAGTCTCTCTACAGTCACATTCCACATTGAGATGCCTTAATTGATTGACAAGTTGGGAACATGTTTTCATACTTTTCCAAAGTTTGACCACGCATACAAGTAGAGTGGTAGCAAAATAATTGTTCAGATAAATCATTTCATCAACAATTTATCGAATATGAGTTACCTTGACCACAACGAAAGCATTGCAAGCAGTCCTATATTTACAGTACTACTGGTACAGAGGGCAAACCATCATACAGTACAGACAGAGGGCAAACCATCATACAGTTCTGATGGTTACTTATGCGATCATAACAAAACCTTGAATTCTAGAATGAATGGAGACAATCGTGGGACTGCTCTGTGGACTGCAGAACTTGATGGAGTATTTAAATCAGGATATTAACCACAAACATGCAACTTAAGTGCATGGTCGAGTTCCGCCTACATGAACATTCACGCGAATAAAAACCCAATAAGTGCATGGTCGAGTTCCGCCTACATGAACATTCACGCGAATAAAAACCCAAAAGAATCAACCTTCACGTTTTAGAAGAAATGCATCAGCCCAAAGAAACTGAGAAAATTTCAAGCTAGTTTAGATTACGTACTATTCACCAGACAAGGTGATATTTTCTTGTAAACAATAGAAATCCTCGGTTATTATTGGCATACAGGTAGCACAGTTTGCGGTAAATATGTTAGCAGAGGGAGTATGCATTATGCAGTTTCACTTGCATGCACTCTGTAGGCTACGGCAGTGAATTGTTTCTCTGTTAAAAAGTTTGCTCCCGAAATGACCTGCTTTCGCCACGAATTACACGAGTTCCTCGATTTCTCGAGACGTGTTTGCATTTACACTTTTCTCCTGATTTGTTGGATATTTCAGCTAAGCTTTATTTTCCAAACAACCACTGAATGTTGCAATGAAGCGAGACGAAATTTTTGCAGTAAGTTTGGAAGCTATGATTGTACGGCCCGTAGGTCAACTGCTGTCCCTCGCTGGCGAAGCAGACGGTGCAAGACCAGCTATCATTTCTCCGAAGACCCGACCCATATGTGCCGTCTTTTCAGTCTTCGACAAACAAAGTTGATATATGCATAACTGGTTAGACGATGCCAACACTTCTCTTGTCAATGCAAGATTATCATATCTCAGATAATTGGAAACAGTGTAGGCTGCTGTAAAACGTATACATGTGTATGAATGCAGCGACAAGTGGTGGTTGACGATCGAGAAGATAGTTTTATGAACTGTCGACTTTTGCGCTAATTTTATATATTTTGGCGATAAATACTATTATATATTAATAAGAGTGGTGTTGGGGGAGCCCACCAAACGTCCAACTGCTTGATATAACGCGAAAGTATAGTAAATAAATTAAAGGATTTTTATCAATATTTTTTTTTCTCTGGAATATGTGTCAGAAGAGTTAGTACTTAACTAAGAAATTGTGTCAAAAAAAATTCCTTTTCCCATGTGGGCGTATTTATACCTTTTTAATTAAAGACCTGTAGCTCCATTTCCGCCAGTTAACCCGTTAATGAGCTTAGGCGTCACGTGACCTTGTGACGTAAGACAGGCCACCGTCTTTCGCGGGCAGTTGTCTGAGCTATATATTAAGCTGTGGATTTGCGATTACTCCATCGCGTATATCGCTGTATAATTAATCGAAAATGATGAGAGAGAGAGAGAATTAGGGTTTAACGTCACATTCAGCAATATTTCAGCTATATAGCGACGATCAAACAAAATTCTAAGTAATCAATTCAAAAACTCGATAAACTAATGCGTTAAAACAGGTACAAACATTAAAATTTGTACAACAAACCAATCTCTCTCAAATAACCTAAAATACAATCCTCTTTCACTCTGCTAAAAAGATCCTCCAGCGTAGCCGCTCGATAAAAAGTATCTCTTAGTCTTAAAATCTATGCAGTCTATGAGAATATGTTTCACCGTGAGATCTTCATGGCAACGTATACACCTTGGAATCGGCTCCTGTTTTAGTGAATATTCATGAGTAAATCGTGTGTGACCGATCCTACATCGTCTAATCATGGTCGAAAATGATGATCTATATACAGAGGACATAAATGGACATCTTGACGTTCACCCCGCAACCTTTTTTTCTGCTCGTTTGTACAACCGTAGGCGGCACAATACGGCATTTTGGAGTCAATTTACACTGCTATTTATAAGGCGGTAGTATTCTCGAGTCGAATTGTGAAGAAACCCACAAGATCACAGTTCAGAAAAAAAGTCGATAATTGGATTTGTCACAGCTGACTAAATCTCTCCCAGTAGATAAATAAACAAATTGCTTATGGATAACAACTTCTAGTTTATTCAGGACGACATTTCGATAGAGGTACTAGTATCGTTCTCAAGTGAATGACATCAATGATTGAAATTGTAGTTTAAGGACCGCTCCCCATACGGATTTTGCAGCCCATCAACTCAATATTTTATTTAACTTTCACGGTATATTTCTTCGTTAATTTAAGATCTTTTGCAGCACTAGATATTAAAATAAATAATTAGATAATAAATGACAATGAGAGAGCAGAGGGAAATATAAATACAAGTAAAGAAGAGTCGTTATGTACAAGTTGGTAAGTCTGGGGGAGCCCGGATGTAGAGAGATTGGGAGTCGGACGTGTTTTCATTTCGCTCCGAGAAATTTGTCTAATTCTGCGGATTTCAGCTGATCTTAGCTCTGATTTTTGTGTAATATATTTTGTGAATACTTTTGGCAAATACCTGTGGTGAAAGTTTGGCATTATTGGTTTGGGAATTACAAGCGTCTAGTCCGTCATCCATAATTCAGCCGTCGTCCATTAGAGAATATCCGCGTCCATAATCCAAAGACCTATTCCATATTCCATATAACAGTATTAGCACCAAATTCAAAAAGACAATCATAGTATACATAAACATAGGCTTGTTTCCTGCAAGAGAGAAGCGGTCAACAGTTTTCAATGATGCCGGCAAGACATCATGATGTTCCAAAATATCAAATCCGTATCGCTGATCAGTATTCTTAATCCATAATATTCGTTGCAAAGTCGTCATCTAAAGAATGATGTTAAGCGGAATTAGACACAAGTTACAAAACGTAGCGCCATAGATCTTGTACGCTACGTTCGTGTTTTGCTATCAGCATGCGATATGTATCGCCAAATTTGAGAAACTTTGAGTGGAGGCGTTTGGTGGAATAGCCCTGTTTTATAAGTTTCTGTAACAGTGTTTTGTGACGTTGATTAAAATCGTCACATTTAACACAGGATCTAGCAAATGCTACTAAGCGAGATATGTATACGGCATATGCAGGTCCCACTGGAATATTACTGTCCAGAAAGGGATAGTTTACGATGTCGAAATTGTAATCATCTCTTTTGTCATAAAGTCGACGAGAGAGAATGCCCGCTTCATTTTTATACAGATATAGATCTAAATATGATGTGCCTGTAGGGCTGTCTGTAGTTTCCTTCAAATCCAGTGAAGGTGGATATATATCCTTCACTGCGTCATTTATATAGCGATTATCCACAGCGAGAACATCGTCTATATAGCGTTTGGTGAATGAAAAGGAACGGGCTTTGAATGGATCGGTTTTTGAAAGCGCCTGCATATAGTTATATTCATAAGAGAACAGATATAGGTCAGCCAACAGGGGTGCACAATTAGTACCCATTGGAATACCTGTATGCTGCTGATATATTGTGTTGCCAAATTTCACATAGATATTTTTAATGAGAAATTCAAGCAACTCTATAAACAAAGAAACATCCCATGAATGATATCTCTTGTATGTAGTAGAGCTAAATAATGCTTTATGGCTTCGGACATTAATATATCTACGATCAGTTTTCTTGAACAGATACTATTAATGAACTTACACGGTCAATAAGGTCCTGATGAGGGATTGTAGTATAGAGAGTCGAGAAATCCCATGTGGATACATGTCTGTACGGTATGTGACCTTTAGCATCAAGTTCTTCCGTAAGACATTTTGAGTTTTTCAATATCCACATACATTCAACGCCAGAGTTCTTAGAAATAGTGGCGCAATACCTTTCCCAAAATGCTTTTACCTCCTGAAGGGCCCTCGTCAATAGGGTTGAAAGAAGCTTGGTGGTGCAGCTTCTAGAACCAGCTATGAATCTAGCTTTGTATGGTGATTTATGCATTTTGGGAGTCCAGTATAGTTTTGGTATGTCGTTATGATTGGTTGGAAGACAAATAACTCTTTCTCTGAGAAACTTTTTGTGATTGTTAAATAAATCTTCCAGAAGTAAATGCAGTTTGGGAGTAAGTAGACGTATTTGATGAAGATATGTCTACACTCAATTCTTTAACCAGCACCTGGTAATAGTAATATTTACATATGAATATTATATTATATTATTCGGAGCTTTGTCTGCTGGGACTATGACGAATTTACTCTGGAGATTTGCTAGAACTTCTTGCGAATTGAGGTTTCTCAGTACTTGTTTTGCTTGGGGAAGAGTACTTCTGTCAATATGGCGTATTGTTTCAACGACCTTGCTCTTGGTGAGGTCCAGCCGATCAGCGAGTACTGTAGGTTCAACTTTTTCTCGCTTAGACCAATCAATAACGTACTGCTCCAAAGCAGACAGGACTATCTGTCAGAGGCAGAGAAAGGCTATCTGCCGGGAAGGCAGAGAGCTGCCATTACTAGCGTCTCGGTCTTGGTGACCGAGAGGGTCGGTGTGTTTTGTTCTGTCTCCCTCTTCTCTGTTTGTTCGCTGTCTGTAAATATTTCGTATTTTGCTGGTGTATATATATATTTCCTTGTTGACTTGATCTAGTCTGAAGTTGGTTCGTTTTTCGTTCGGTTTGGCGTAGGTCGATTTGCACATAATATTTGTGTATATCGAGGTGGGTTGAATACATGTAACATAGCGAAGTTATATAGCTGTGCGTTGTAGGCTTAGCCCTGAGTGTACAGCTGTGCGCTAGCCTTTGTTCTCTGTTCTTTTGTTCCTCGTTGTAACCAGGCAACTCGCTGGGTTTAGGACTAGGCTTTTGTTCTGCCTGGCCCTGAAGTTTCAGTGCATTGTTGTAAAGGTTACAGTGTACGTCTTTGGAGTGAGGCTCCATCGGGGAGTATTCAATGTTTACTCTGTGGGGAGGCTCACTGTTGGGGTTTGTGCGTGTCACTATTTGTAGTTTGTAGTTGTGTTGATAGTCCCTAGTGGGTTTCTTTTCTCACTATGGCCTTTAGAAAGTATGATAGGTCACTGAGCCTACAACTTCAAGGTCTAGAGAAAGCTAATGCGATTGATATATATCACGCATTAAAAGACACTGTTGGATCAGGACGGAAAGTCCTCAAAGGTCTAGTACAGGTATCAAATACCCTGTGGAACGTCACACTAGCAAATGAAATTGCCAAAAACTCGCCTAGTTCTGGAAGGTATTCGCGTGAGAGATCAACGTGGCCATTTTGAGGAAATAGATGCAGGGAAATTGCTAGTAAAGATGAAAGGACAATGCGATTTCCCAGATTCTGCGATCAGAAGTGCTTTTGAGTTTTATGGGGGTGTTCTCTCTGTACAAAAGGAGTTCTATTCGTTTGATAGAGAGTTTGAGACAGGAGTTCGAAGAATTTGGATGTCGAAATTCAAACGTACTCTTCTTTCTTCTATTTTAGTTGAAGGTATGAGAATTCCTGTATGGTATAACGGTCAAGTAAAAACATACTTGTGGATCAGAAGATCACATGAACTCGAGATGTCCTTTGAAAAATAAATGCCTGATCTGTCATCAGGAATGACACTTTAAAAAAAGCCAAACAGGTTTCTGGAGATACCGTAGCTAACGGCGGAAAGGGTGATTTCTCTGGTCCTCGCCCTGTTCTGCCCGCAGAAGTCCGAGAAACACTTTCCGCCGAGGCTCTCCAACAGAAACAACAGCACTATGTAGATTTATGGAAGACTGTAGGCCCTGATGGCAAACCTATCAAACGTCATCAGGAGATAGTTGCCGCCGAGAGCAACGAGAAAACCTCAAACCACTACGAGCCTCTCGGTGACGAGATGGAGGAAGGTTGTGGTTCGAAAGATGAAGATGTCAGTGATAGTGAGGTTTGCGATGGTGTAGAAGCCGAGCCAGCTGATCAGAAGTCAGGTGATCAGAAGTCTGATTCTGATCAGACTGAAGGTGTTGACATAGTATTAACTCCGGAAGTTGAATTGAAAGGTGACAACCTACCGGATACTGGTAGTGTTTCGGGTCAGGATGCACCTGTGCAGTCTGCGGATTCCTTCATTAATCCTATTCACTCCGGTGCAGATGTAAACTTTAGGTCGAAGGGCTTGTTGGGGCAAGAGAGAGAGAGAAAGAAGTTTATAAGAAGAAAAGTAAAAAAGAGGAGAGAGAACAAATGAAAAATAAAAAGAAAGGTCAAACAGAATTACCCATAATAAAACGTGAAAAACGCTAAGTTAACCTTATATATTTTGGCCTGGGCAGTTTTGTGTTTTATTTCTTTATACAGACTAAAAATGGCTCAGTCACCAACTATCATTCAGTGGAATTGCAGAGTAGTTTGGCCAAATTTTAATGAACTCCAATTTATAACTCAAGATTATGAACCATCAGCTTTTTGTCTCAACGAGACCTTTCTGAAGAAAGCAGATAAAGATAAATTTAAATTTCGCCAATACACACCTTATCATTCCTACGCTTTAGACGAAAATGGAAAAGCTACAGGTGGTTCTTCAATATTAGTTAAAATGGGTGTTTTACACAGTCCTGTTGATTTAGTGACAGATTTACAAGCTGTAGCAGTTCGTATTACCTTGCATTCTGTTTTCACATTATGCACGGTGTACATACCTTTTTCTGCTAGTCTCCGGCTTAATGAACTTCAAGATCTATACGATCAACTCCCGAAACCTTGTTTAATGATTTTAACGGTCGTAATATCTTCTGGGATAAAGAAGACAATTGTAAAGGTAAAATTCTCGAAAATTTTATATCAAATAATTCTTTGTGTATTTTCAATGATGGTTCTTATACACATTTGTCCTCGGCTCATGGAACCTATTCAGCATTGGATATCTCACTTTGCGACCTTCCTATTCTTGAAAAAATTTCTTGGTCTGTTCATGATGACCTTTGTGGAAGTGATCACTTTCCCACTGTCCTAAAAGCTGTTCATTCAGCTGATGACCCTCATTCCACAAGGTTTCATTTCAAGAAAGCAAACTGGCCCGAGTTTGAAAAGCTTTGTTCACAAAAACTACAATCAGTCTCCTTCGCTGATGTTTCAGATCCTATACAGCTATTCTCAGATATGTTGATAGAAATTGCTAACCAAACCCTTCCCACATCTTCAGGAGTTGCACATATTAAGAAACCTTGGTTTAATGATGACTGTGAAGAAGCAAGAAAATGCAGGAAGAAGGCTGAACGATATTTCCGCCGACATCCTAATCCTGAAAATTTGAAAGATCTCAAAGTTACAAGAGCTAAAGCTCGTAGAACCATGAAACAGAATAAAGCGTTCATCATCTCAACGATGGAAACCAGGTGATTACTGACAGAGTAGAAATTGCAAATAAATTAGGCGAAACAATTGCCAAAAACTCTTCCTCAGAAAATTATGTACCTAAATTCCAAAGTTTCCAAAAAAGAGAAGAGAAAAATGAAATTAAATTCCCCTCCGGTAACCATGAAGGCTATAACGCTTCGTTTACAATTGAAGAACTTCATCCTTCTCTCACGAAAGCTAATGATTCTGCTGCAGGCCCTGATAATATTCATTATCAGCTTTTGAAACATCTACCGGAATCATCTCTAGAAATCCTATTACGCATATTCAATAGACTTTGGTATAGAGAAGACTTTCCTCCGTCATGGCACAATGCCATAGTTATACCAGTACCAAAGCCTGGTCGTGACCATACAGACCCTGGTAATTATCGTTCGATTTCACTGACTAGCTGCGTCTGCAAAACAATGGAACGCATGATAAATGATCGCCTTGTTTGGTACCTGGAAACTGAAAAGAAACTTACTGATATTCAAGCTGGTTTCCGTAAAAATAGAAGTACCATTGATCATTTAGTCAGATTAGATTCGTGTGTTAAGAATGCTTTCGCCAAGAACGAACATGTGGTTTCTATCTTTTTTGATTTAGAAAAAGCCTACGATACTACATGGAAATACGGGATTCTTAAAGATCTTCAAAATATGGGATTAAAAGGCCGTTTACCCGATTTTATTTCCAACCTTTTAGATGGTAGACAATTCCAAATTCGTTTGGGTACAACTATGTCTGATCATTTCGATCAAGGCCAGGGTGTCCCACATGGCAATATTTTGTCTGCTACTCTGTTTAGTATCAAGATCAACAGCTTGGCTACAGTTCTAAATAAATCAATTGATGGCTCACTTTTTGTAGACGATTTCAATATATCGTGTAGCGGGAAAAGTATACACAATATTGAGAGAACATTACAGAATTCAGAAATGGTGTCTAGAAATGCAGAAAATATTTCCAGCACGAAGATCCAGTACTTACATTAGATGGAACTGAAATCAAAGTGGTAAAAGAGGTCAAATTTCTAGGCATATTGTTTGATCAACGACTAACATTCAAATCTCATATAAATTCCTTAAAAGCCAAATGCACGAAAGCTCTGGATTTGTTGAAAGTAGTTGCCAGCTATAAGTGGGGAGGAGATCAGCAAACTCTTCTCCATTTATATCGATCACTTGTTCGTTCCAAACTCGATTATGGTTCTATTGTTTACAATGGTGCAAGCAAGTCAAACTTGGCAAAGCTAGATCCTATTCTCCATCAAGGACTAAGACTTTGCCTCGGTGCGTTCAGAACATCACCCAAAGAAAGCTTGTATGTCGAAGCGGATGAATTTCCTTTAGAACTTCGGAGAATTAAATTATCGCTGCAATATATCCAAAACTGCGTTCGAACCACTCAAATCCTGCATATAACTGTGTTTTCATCCCTCAGTACGCAGATTTCTTTTTAAAGAAACCCTCGATTATTCCACCTCTTGGAATCCGTATGAAACCACACCTTGTAGCAGCTGGTATTAAAGTTAGTCAGATTTTACCTAACGAGCTCTTGCCAACTCCACCATGGCAGTTAGCCACGCCAGAAGTAGATATTTCACTGACTAAATATAAAAAGGCAGACACGAGCCAGCTCGTGTATACACAAGAATTTAGTCTACTGAGAGAGAAATACAGATCACATCAGGCTATTTATACAGATGGTTCTAAAGATGGTGAGAGAGTAGCATGTGCTACTATCTTTAGTTCCAAAACTAAAACGTATCGACTGCCAGGTAAAAGTTCCATATTTACTGCAGAAGCAAAAGCTCTATTATCTGCTTTAGAAGGTATTGGATCCACTAGAAGGAAAAAATATGTCATATTTTCAGATTCACTGTCATGCCTTAAAGCAATTAAAAATGGAAATTCAACTCATCCCACCATCTTGGAAATTCTACAATTATATGACACCAGATTGGATCAACAGATAGATATTGTGTTTTGTTGGGTGCCTAGTCACGTTGACATCAAAGGCAATACTGAAGCTGATTGGCTAAGGCAGCTCTAGATGGCATTGGCGATTATGGAGGAGTTCCCTTCGTGACGTCATGGGTCAAAGGTTACGCGTTCGAAGAGACATCTGGAAAACTGACTTTCTTCCGTGAAATACTGGATTTTAGGATTAGAAATTAAAGAGAAGACATAATACAACCATTTTCTACGACACCGGGGCATTTAGGCTTAGGATACCCTTTAAGTTCCTGGTAAAATTTGCATATAACATAAATTGTAGATAAAACACAAGTGTCCAATCTCGAATAGAGCTTAAAAACAATAGGTGTCTTCCCCCAGACAGGAGCAATATGCACAACAAATTTAAAGTTGATTAATTAAACAGAGACAATGGCCTTGCAGATTTTAAAGCCACTGCAGTGATACATGAATTCCAGAACATTTCAGTGCCAAATCTAGGTAACAAGACCATGGTGATAGTTTCATGCTGATCCACCTATATGTGAAGACACAATTTAATTTCGGGACATTAATTCCATGAAAAATTGAACAGATTTTATCGAGCCAATAGCTTTAACTGCGGAAAGCTTATTATAGGGATCTAAATGATATATGTGGACGACCGTGTCCCTGTTCTTGTCTCTGCCCTTGTCCAAGAAAGTTGCTTTGGACTTACAAAGTTGTTCTTGTCCACAGCTGCTCGGCCCCACGCTATGTCTCCTGAACTAAGCCCTGCCCGTACCCCTCCCTCCCCCAATTCCCATATATTCCGGGAGATTATATGATGCTACACTTAACATATGCACTACCCTCGGGAGGATGTCCTCACCCCTGCGGCACCAAACGTTACACAGCTTCTCAGCCTAATGTGATACTAAGCTAAGGTATGAGATGCAGTGTACATGTTTATACACACACATGCCGAATCACCCACAATATACTCAGTTATAGTAATTAATAATCGGTTGATGATATTATTTCAGAAGTGCAATATGAAACAACGGACGGGGTTACCGCCGTGCTGAACCCCTGTTAGTTTTGAATTTCGTGTCGCCTTAAATGAAGGACAACATTTTCTTCAATTTCGCTATGAAATGATTCTATTCCACATCATATGATTTACCCTAAAGCTTTGCATGAACATTTCAGGAGTATAATATGAAATAACTGGCGGGGGAATCCGCGCAGTGCTGAACCCCTGTATGTTGAAGGACCCCATTGTGTTTGAGCATATATATCCAATATATCTTGCCAGAAAGTTGAAATTTGTGTGTAGTCTACAATATTGGTATAATTCTCAATGAATTGGAACACCAAAAGGTCTCGATTTATCAGGCACAGACTCATGTTTTTGTATTTGATAAGTGGGTCCCTTGCCTATAGATCTTGTTTGGAATTGTTCTTCGTGCCAAGCTGCCTCTAGGTGAGGGCCAAACTAAAATTGTATTTCCAGACAATAACTTTTGGAAACCTTAAGGATTCTTTCCAAATTTGGTGTGTGAGTACCTTGCCTCAAGATCTAGCTGAGACTGTTTTTCGTGTTGAATGGTGTGTAAGTGGCGCCACCTGAAAGATAAGTTAAAAGTGTTTGCAGACAATAACTTTTGAAAACCTGGACCGATTCATTTCAAATTTGGTGTGTTGGTACCTTGCCGCAATATCTCGCTTGGCATCGTTTTTTATGCTGATCCACATATAGGTGGTGCCACCTGGGGTAAATTAAAAAGTTTGTTTCCAGACAATAACTATTTAAAACTTTAATGAATTATTTCCAAGTTTGGTATATGGGTACTTTACATGAAGGTTTCGCTTGGGATTGTTTTTCTTATCGATCGGCTCATAGGTGGCACCACCTGTAGGCCAAGTTAACATTTTGTATTTCCAATGTCAAGGGACCTTGCCTCAAGATCTCGGTTTGGATAATTTTTTATGCCTATCTGTCTATACGTGGCGACATCTATTGGCCAAGGTAAAATTGCATTTAAGGATAGTAACTGTTGGACTTGAACGGATTCGTTCAAATTTGGTATGTGGGTACCTTCCTCCAAGGTATCTTTTGGAACCATGTTAACGACGTTTTCCCTAAGTTTTACGTTTTTACTCTATTCACAAATAACGAATGTTTCCTTTACTAAAGATGCAAAAGGGATGCCTCCTCGATCGTATTCGATCGACTGTATCTAGTTATTTCACTGTATTGAGTCGTCTCCGGTAAAATGGCAACTGCCGCCGGATATTCTTTGTTGCTTGTTGTCAAACATCAGATTTTTATGCTCGTTTGTTGAAGCTGAAGAGCCTCTAGGTTTTCAATCACAGTTCCCAAGTTTAACTCCGTTTTTCGTCTTTAGCCATAGCCACCCGAGCTAATGCTGCATGCCACGAAGCAGGAAGCCGAGCTGAGGCAATTAAACATTTGATTGAAGTGAAATTATTGTGACATATGTTTAATTAAAAAATTATGTTCTTGTGAAAGTATTCGAAATTTCTTACAATGCAGTTCTTCACAATATTGTTTTCAATCCACCGCTCTCAATTTCGTTCCGGAAATGACTTTAATATAGTTAGAGTTCAATAATTTGAACAGATTTAAAAAAACGAGACCCCTTTAACTAAAAGTATGGATAACATTGAAATGCAGGTAACTTAGAGTAAATGAGGGTTGCTTGTTATGTAGTTCTATGTATGTACACCGTTGTGTTAAAATTTCACGACTAGCGACAGAGTTCATAGAAGGCCAATGTGAAAAAATTTGGACGGAGAAAACGAGCAATAACTACATGCATAGAGTGAGTGAGGTTCGATTTTTTTCAACTGATCACCGGCATTTCTTCAACCGAGGTGAAGTATTAACCCAGTCCAAATTTTAATGAATTGTCAATAAATCATTTGTAAAAAATCGAGAAGTTAATAACTTTATCAATTGATAACCATATGATAGACATAAACATGCATGACAGTCTTGAGAAGGCATCTCCAGTCGTCTTGTGTTTGTTCATTATACAAAAATGATATTGTTATCATTTTTTGTCCAACCCATAGATTTGATAATGAGCATTTAAAACAGGAGAAACAACTTTTCCCCTGGATTTGTGGATATGTGTTTGTACCTGAACTGACGTTACATCTCCGAATCGTCTTCTCAAGTTGCAGACCAGTTACCTATTCCATGTGAATGGTAATTTGGGCATATTGTAGTTCTTATTTTCTTTGCAGGGATGGCAAAACGACGATACGCTTACTGTTAACACATACGAGACAGACGTACAACAAAAACAACAGCGAAAGGAAAGTGTGACACTTGATCTGAAGGGTGAAGTATTAACAGTCGGCGTTTTACCGGTACGTTTGCTTCAATCTGAGAAATAAACTGGAACATTGGAATTTATTTTAGATGGGACATAATTATGAAGATAGTTGGGCAGTCTTGAGTGGATTTTCTGCTTCGTTGAGCTTCAACCCACAATCTACCTGCCACGGATTTCATCAGAATCTTGTATACATATATTATTCTATTAATCTATATATTAGGTCCATTCACAGCCAGGCGAATTAAAAATACATTCTCTGTGAAAACAATTGCCGATGGCTGTCTCATCGAATTGAACCTAATCCATGTTGCCATGTTATGATTATAGGCTAATCATCAGTATGTTGTGTTTGCGATTCGAACGTCACTGATCGTCATAATGTCCTCACTTGTATAGCGACAGCATCGATAGACGTCACTGGACAAAGGGGTACACATCCATTTCCACGACTGTACGACACAGTCTTTGACATCAGTGTTCTTCTGGGCTGAAGTTGAAGGACTTAGTTGAAGAGATGATTACAATATCGACATCGTAAACTATCCCTTCCTGGACAGTAATATTCCAGTGGGACCTGCATATGGCGTATACATATCTCGCCTAGTAGCATTTTCTAGATCCTGTGTTAAATGTGACAATTTTAATCAACGTCACAAAACATTGTTGCAAAAACTTATAAAACAGGGCTATTCCACCAAGCGCGTCCACATATCGCATGCTGATAGCAAAATACAAGCGTATCGTTCAAGATCTATGGCGTTACGTTTCGTAACTTGTCTCTAATTCCGCTTAACCCGGGGCTAGGGGCCGTATGAACCCATGTACTTCAAGATCCTCATGGTGTTCATATGAACAGGCACAATCAAAGCGTGACTGAGATACATCATTATCTGGATAACGACTTACAACGATTATTATGGAATAAGAATACTGATCAGCGATATGGATTCTATATTTTTGGAACATCATGATGACTGACTTGTCGGCATCATTGAAAACTGTTGACCGCTTCTCTCTTGCAGGAAAACTAGCCTATGTGTATGTATACTGTGATTGTCTTTCTGAATTTTGTGCTAATACTGTTATATGGATATGGAATAGGTCTTTGGATTATGGACGCGGATATTCTTTAATGGACGATGGCTGAATTATGAATGACGGACTAGACGCTTGTATTACAGCCTTGCCAAAATTGCAGTAGGTAGAGAGGATGTTTGTCAAGAAACCCATCACAGCTCAAACCGTCGCCGTTTACTTCGAGTATGGGCTAAGCTTAGCCATTATCTGATTGATGGTTGGTATGTTAGCTTGGACGATGAAAGTGTACAATATAACAAAGGAGAATTACTTAACATAGAACTTTACGGAATGTTAACACTTCCGTCGGTTTTCGTAACTTACGGCTCACGAAAATGCCAACACGGTGCTCTAGAGTTGAATAATGAGTGTCGGTGTGATGGATAAGAATGTCCTGGTGATTAGTTTCACTTTTCATATCCTTTTCTATTGCAAACAAGGACGGACACTTGTACCCAACGTGGAGAATGTGTCCTAGCTGGGTTAGAAGATAAAGACCGGATGCAGTAATATTTCGCCTATGTAGCGACGATCAAACAAAATTCTAAGTATTCCAACAAAAACAAGTTAACAACCCAGCAATCGAGATGTAATCAACACAACACACCAAAAAATTGTACATTCATTAAAATTTATGCAACAAACCGATTTCCGTCAAATAACGTCTTCTTTTATCCCACTAAATTCCGGGAGGACACAGACAATATTAACAAGACAAGCATCTAGTCCGTCATTCCATTCAGCCGTCTTCCATTATCCAAAGACCTAATTCATATAATTGCATTAGCATCAATTTAAAAGAATAAATAATAGTATACATAAAACTAGACTATTTGTTTTGCAAAAGAGAAGCTGCCCACATCTTTCAATGATACCGGCAAGACTTGATGTTCCAAAAATATCGAATATCAGTATTCTTAATACTTACGATTTTCCTTGCAAAGTCGTTGAACAAACTTGAGGAAATCATACCATGACGCTTTATGCCAATTTGTTACATACAACTCGGAATATCCACAACCATTCCACAAGAAATCAGAAGAGAACGACGAACGCTTGAATTCGAAAATTGCCATCGTCAAATTTTCCGGAGAAAAGTAGATACATGTATTCAGCCTCGTCAACGTGCAAAGGAACTTGCATGAAATTCTGAAGTTTAATATACATAGTTCTCATTGGAACAGGAAGTTTTCTCCACATTCTCTGTCTGAAAATATTCAAAGAAATGTACCATTATTCAATTAGCATGGATGCAACCATTATTCCCAGCAGGCCTGGGTTATTACGCCCCATACCAAACTGCTAGCTATCTCCGAAACGACAAAAGAATGAGTCGTGACACTGCGTGACATGTAGTTTATAATATTGGAGTAATTTTAAGCATATTTGCTCACCCTCCCCCTCCCCCCCACCCCCCGAGCAGAGGATCATGGGTAAAATCAATACAGCGGCTATTTGGGGTATCAGAAAAATGATGTTTTCGTCATTTTCTTCACAATTCCTTGCTAGGAAAACTGATGAAAAAGTTTTTATTTGACTTCAGATATTAATTATTTTGTAATTTATCACGAAGCTTTGGCGAAGAAAAGACACAAACGAAAAATCTGACCAAAACAATTGACCGAGAAATCGACCAAAATGCCTTTTCTGAAAATGACCTCCCTGTGACATCATTAAATCGACCATCTTGGATTTTTACATTTTTGGTTGGGCCTGGTCGTATAGTGTGATGAGTTCCAGCTCCCTAGCTCAAGGGATAAGTACAATATTTAGGGGGAAGCCGAAATCCCCCCCCCCCACCCATTCCAGACCTGGACAGGTTATGTCCCCAAAAAATGAGGTTTGGTAGGGTTTCAGGCAATGTTCACGCTTTACCTCTTTGCGCGATTCGTGATTATGATAGTAAATATAATATGGTTGAAATTAATATTGTTATCCATAAAGCGATTTTTTTTCTCTTCACAGTGGAAGCCATACGTAATGTACCACTCCACTGGAAATTACTCCGGATATTGCATTGACCTCTTGAACGAATTATCTGCCGTCCTAAATTTTCAGTGAGTATTGGAGATTTGATCGAATCATTTATGCCTTCTTCTGTTACCCCAATGTTTTACAATTTAAACAATGTTTTACTCTTATTGAACAGAGTTTTTAATTCCACCAATATCATATACCGTTTTAAAGCATATTTTCTGTGTTGTACGATGCGCCATGTCGTGGTTGTGGATTATGGTGCCTTGTACCCGAAAAGCCCAGTTGAACGGAGACCGTGAATCAGAAATTGCCATTCGTCGGAAAGGGGTATAGGTATTGAAACGGCTATAAATTTACTCAATTTTCTTCCAGCTTTTAACCATAAGTGTCGATTTGCTCAGCATTGGTTGGGAAACCGCAGAATACTCATCGAAACTGCGTATATCAAGGAATGACAAATTATTCAACTGTGTAAATGAATGAAATTCGAAATATACGTAGTCAGGTTGATTAAATGAGAATAACTGCGAATGTTATCGTTCAAACGCCAATAGTGGGGCTTAGTTTTGATCCAAATACGTTCCGGAATGAATACCTATTAATCAGCGATATTTGAAATTACTAATGTGATATCGTCAGGGACCGTTTCAAAATTACGAAGAAATGTGCCACGAGAAGGAGATAGGGCTACTTCTATGAGCATAACTTTTGTAACTAAACAATAACTTTTACGTCACGTTATATTCAGAATACTTTACTGCTATGCTATTGATGAATGTAAGTTGAATCTGATCATAAGCTGTGACATGAGTGGCGTTTCCAAAAATACGACTACGGCATAGTCGCTAAGGAAACTTGGTATATACCAGTTAAAGAGTTCTAGGAACGTTCATTTGACATTCATTCTCATATGTTGAGATCAATTGTGTAATGGGATTTACTGTCACACTGTCAAATACCATTATTTATTATGACTCCATTAATATGTGGTGTCACATGGGGACCATCTCCAAACATCCACTGAAATATAGATTTTCCCCAAAGTTTCAACTTTGAGGCTGTCTGTCAGCAGTATATCTGAATCAATATCCTGGTGCTATCTATCGGATCTTGATCACAATAAGATTTGGTGGCGTAACTGGCGAATTAATCAAGGAATACTGACAAACTCTTCAACTGTATGAATGAAGGGGATTGAAAAATTAACGAATCCGGTTGATTAAATGAGAATAAAACCGAATGTTATCGTTCAAACGCCAATGCTTCAAATAGTTCTTATCCGAATACGTTTCTGAATTTATAACTATTACAATTAATCAACGAAATTTGAAATTACTAATGTGATATCGTCAGGGTCTGTTTCAAAATTACGAAGAAAATTAATCACGAAAAAGCGATATCACAACTGCTGTAGGCATACCGTTTCACATCTGTGACCAAACAATAGCTTTTAAATCAATTTATATTCAGAACACTCTACTGCATGTATGCTATTATTGAATACATCCTAAATAAGATCAGAAGCTGTCGCTAAAGAAATGGGCATAACGGTTTATGACTTCTCAAAAAGTTAACAAGAGAGAGAGAATTAAGGTTTAACGTCGCGTTCAGCAATAGTTCAGCTAAAAAGCGACGATCAAATAAAATTCCAAGTATTCAAGTTTACAACCTAGCAATCCAACACATTGGAACATACACACGTTATTTGAGAGAAATCGGTTTGTTACATAAGTTTTAATGTGTGTATGTTCCAATGTGTTGGATTGCTAATGTAAGACACGGTCCTCCCTCACCCGACCAGAAGGATCCTCTAAAGTTGTTACTCGATAAAAAAATCTCTTACAATCTTAAAATCTATACAGTCGATAAGAATATGTTTCGCTGAGAGCTCTTCGTAGCATAGAATACATCTTGGGACTCGCTCATTTGTTTTAGTGAACTTTCGTGAGTTAGTCGTGTATCACCGGATCATGGCTTGATCGAAACGTTTCTGACTGTTCAGGTGAGTATAGCCTACAGTTTTTATTTTGAACTCATTAAGTCTGTTATTATTCACAGGAGAGGTATAATTAAGGTTTAACGTCGCGTTCAGCATCATTTCAGCTATATAGCGACGATTAAAAAAAATTCTATGTATTCAAGTTAATAACTTAGTAATCCAACACATCAAAGCATACGCATTTATATAAAGCTTATGCAACAGACCGATTTCTCTCAAATAACCCACGACACAGTCTTCCCTAACCCGATCAAAAAGATATTCCAAAATAGTCGCTCGATAAAAAGAATCTCTTACAGTAGATAAGAATATGTTTCAATGTGAGATCTTCGTGGCATGGACTACACCTTGGGACTGGCTCTTTTTTTAATAAATCTTCGTGAGTTAATCGTGTATGGTCGATTCTACATCGTCTGATCATGGCTTGGTCGAAACGTTTCTGGCTGTTCAGATGAGTCTAGCCAACAGGTTTTTTTTGAACTCCTGAAGTTTGTTATCATCCACAGCATCCCATAAAAATTGAAAAAACTTTCTCACACGAGTACAGATAGAGAGTCTGAAATCGCCATATGGGATTCCAACAGGATCAACCTCATTATCATCATTATCATCAGCCTCAGTATCACGTTGGATGCCAACTTGACTAGGCAACCAGCAAAGCACAATATCAATCTGTTCATCAAATCTAGTCATATAATTGTTGACTATTTAAGATGGTTGGATGAGTTGAAGTTCCACTTCTAATCGCTTGAAGACATGACAGCGAATCTGAGAATCTGACCTATTTTTTTCCGTTTAGTGAGCTCAATACGTTCCAAAGCCGACAATATAGCTTTTGCTTCTGCAGTGAATATCGAACTGTCATCTGGTGGTCGACAGGTTATAGTTTTAGAACTAAAGATAGTAGCACATTGTGGCTGCATGTACTCGCTCATCATCTTTAGAACCATCTGTATAAATAGCCTGATGTGATCTGTATTTTTCTGTATGTAATATCTGCTTCTGGTTTACCTAACTGCCATGGTGGAACTGGAAAGAGCTTGTGAGGTAAAATTTGACAAAGCATAATACCAGCTGCTACAATGTGTGGTTTCATACGAATTCCAAGAGCCGGAATAATGGAGGGTTTCTTTAAGTAGAAATCCACAAAATGCGGTTTGATAACACAGTTATATGCAGGATTCGAGTGATTTGGTCGCAATTTTGTGATATATTGCCGTGATAGTTTAATTCTAACAGAATTTAGAATTCGTGTTATTGAGTCTCTATCCTCAAACCTTATCTTAATGTCGGAAATCGGATTAAAATGCAGGTTCCGGTTTAAGGGAAACTATGGTCCCCGGATATGAGTGTCCGCTTGCGATGATTTAACCCATCCCGGAAAGCTTAACATGGATATCATTGTCCGATATTGTTAAACATCTGAGACTGGACACTTGTCTCTGGGGAACACCGATCCTTTTACATATGTCTGGAAGCCTATTCCCCAAAATGCCATAGCTTCGAACAGCCTACGATTGAGAAAACGTGTGTAATTGAGGGGAATATCAACTGATAATAAACCACTGGACCACGGAGTTAGAGAATTATATTAGTATATTATGTCTCAAACCCTCTTTTTGATAATCATCTTTTCACTGTTCGTTAACCCCCACCCCCATTGCCCCATATTACTCTGGGCCATGGGGCGTTGCAGCTTAATTAACAAGAGCCCAAGGGGCTTCAATATACGCCCGTGTAACTGGAATTACACTGGTCCAAATTTCAAGGTTGTTTAATAGCCTTGATTCCAATTGGTAGCTAGTCTACAATTTTGTGCTTCTGAGAATGTAACATATATAACATCTTATATTGAACGATAAACTAAAACGAGCTTAACTCTTGGTAACTATTTGACATTGAAGCAAGAGCTGAGAGCTCACATATCCCGCACTGAAATCGACCAATTTAGTCAAACACAAGCTGAGAGCTCACATATCCCACACTGAAATTGACCAATTTAGTCAAACACAAGAAAATAGTAGTTTTCCTGCAAATGGATTCCTTTCAGACGAGGGAATTTTTCATGAAGGAAGAAGAAACTGATGAAGTAAAAATTTGTTCTTGAGTTAATAAACAGGTATGAAGTTCATAAAGGACCCCTCTCCCCGTTAAATTAGTAAATGTATGGTTATTATTTCACAACAGTTCAACTAAATGTAGCTTTTTCAAACATGGGAGACAACTTCACAGGACAATACCATATATATACGTAGTTTTGAATATTCCAACCTAACACATGTAGTCAGCTAAACTTGATTCAGTTTTGGGAGGCTGTGACCTTGACCTTTGACAAATTGATGTCAAAATGTATGGCTCCTCTTTGCCATGCGAGTAAGGTATACTCAAAGTTTGGTACCAATCCATACCTTGAAACTAGAGATATCGCATGGACAACACATGTTAATGGATGAATGGACAGAACATTCATCGCATTACACGACCTCGTCCTCCACAGGCATATGAAAATGTGACGTTTAATGATTTCTTGATTATGGGGTCACAGTGACCTTGATCTTTGACCCACAGTTATTTATAATGATTTCCTGATTTTGGGGTCACAGTGACCATGACCTTTGACCTTGACCTAAATTTTGGTACACGACTGACACATCGCCTTCCCTCAATGTATCAACGGACACAAACAAATCATGATTGTTATGAATTTCATGATTTTTGGGGTCACAGTGACCTTGACATACGGCCTTGACCTGCATTTTGGTACGTGACACATCATGTCCCCCTAATGTATCTACTGACACAAAAAAAGTCATTTTCAAAGATTTCTTGATTCTGGAGTCACAGTGACCTTGGCTATTGACCTTGACCTAAATTTTGATACATGAAAAACTGTCTCCCGTAATTTCTCAATGGACACAAAAAACATGATTTTTAACAATTTCACTATCTTGGGGTCACAGTGACCTTGACCTTTGACCAGGTCACTTGACTTACATTTTGGTATGTGACACATCGTGTCCTCCTAATGTATCTACTGACACAAAAACGTGTTATTTTTAATAATTTTCTGATTTTGGGGTCACTGTGATCTTTGACCTTGACCTGATGTTTGGTGTGCGACACTTCATTTCACCCTATTGAATCCACTTACAAAAAATTAGTAATTTTTAATGATTTCCTGATTTTTAGGTCACACTGACCTTTGACCTTGATTCTGGGGTCACAGCGACCTTGACTATGGATCTAAATTTCGGTACATGACGAAACGAATCCCCGTAATTTCTCAATGGACTCAAAAAATCATGATTTTTAACAATTTCACAATCTTGGGTTCACAGTGACCTTGACCTTTGACCTTGACTTACATTTTGGTAGGTGATACATCGTGTAATGTATCTACCGACACAAAAAAAAAATATTTTTAATAATTTCCTGATTTTGGGGTCGCAGTGACCTTTGACCTTCGAACTTGACCTATTTTTTGGTATGCGACATCTCATTTCCCCCTATTGAATCCACTCACAAAAAATTAGAAATCTTTAATGATTTTCAGATTTTTCTGTCACACTGACCATTGACCTCTGACCTACATTTCGTATGCAATACATCGTTCCCCCGTAGAGCATACAGTCACCAAAAGTTAGAACTGTAGATAGAAAACTGTCAATAATCAATGATTTCCTGATTTTAGACAACAGTGACCTTTGACCTCTGACCTCGACCTCAATGTTGGTACGCGACACATCGTCTCCACCTAGCGTATCCACTCAAGAAAAATTGCAACTGTGGATAGAAAACGTTCACAGATATAGACCGGACACGAACACTTCAGTGATTTCCTTTTTTTTAGGACAGTGACCTTTGACCTCTGACCTCGACCTTCATTTTGGTACGCGACACATCGTCTCCCCGTAGGGTATCCACTCACCAAAAATTAGAACAGTAGATAGAAAACTGTCCAAGATATAGACCGGACACAAGGGACGGACAGACGGACGGACAGACAGACGCCCCGACGGACGGAAACCGCCATCACATAATACGTCCGCCTTTTGGCGGGCGTATAAAAATGAAACATTTAACAGGGTATCTTAATCAAAACTTGACCTCAAAACAAGAGCTTACATGCATGGTGAACGTCAGTGTTTTCGTGTAGACGTGTACCGAAACCCATAGTTTCTTAATAACGGCATGTGTCTGGTCGTATTTTTGGAAACGATATCGTGCCACAACTCATGGTTGAATTTATTAAATTGAGGATGCGTTTCCTATAAAGATACATGCAGCTACGTTTCGATCAGGCGATGTAGAATCGGCCATACACGAATAACTCACGAACATTTACTAAAAAAAAAGAACTAGTCCCAATGTGTGTTCCATGCTACGAAGATCTCAGAGTGAAACATATTCTTATCGACTGTGTAGATTGTAAGAGATTCTTTTTATCGGGCAGATCAGGTTTGTTGTAGAAGTTTTAATGTGTGTGTGTTTCAATGTGTTGGATTACTAAGTTATTAACTTGAATATACAAGCGTCTAGTCCGTCATTCATAATTCAGCCGTCGTCCATTAAAGAATATCCGCGTCCATAATCCAAAGACCTATTCCATATCCATATAACAGTATTAGCACCAAATTCAAGGGAGAGAGAGAGAGAGAGAATTAAGGTTTAACGTCGCATTCAGCAATATTTCAGCTATATAGCGACGATCAAACAAACTTCTAAGTAATCAATTCACTTAACTCGGTAAACTAATGCGCTAAAACAGGTACAAACATTAAAATTTGTACAACAAACCAATCTCTCTCAAATAACCTAAAATACAATCTTCTTTCACTCTGCTAAAATGATCTTCCAGCGTATCTGCTCGATAAAAAGTATCTCTTACAGTTTCAAAATCTATGCAGTCCAGGAGAATATGTTTCACCGTCAGATCTTCATGGCAAGGTATACACCTTGGAATCGGCTCCTGTTTTAGTAAATATTCATGAGTTAATCGTGTGTGACCGATCCTACTCGAAGCGTTTATGACTGTTCAGGTGAGTATAACCAACCGTTTTTTTGAACTCGTGAAGTTTGTTATTATCCATAGTATCCCATAGCGATTGAAACAGCCTTCTTACATATGCGCAGATAGATGGTCTGAAATCACTGTATGGGAGACCAACAGGGTCAACTTCTCCATCTAAAGCTGCCTTAGCTAGTCTATCAGCTTCAGTGTTGCCTTTGATGTCAACGTGACTAGGCACCCAACAAAACACAATATCTATCTGTTGATCAAATCTGGTGTCATATAATTGTAGAATTTCCAAGATGGTGGGATGAGTGGAATTTCCATTTTTAATTGCTTTAAGGCATGACAGTGAATCTGAGAATATGACATATTTTTTCCTTCTAGTGGATCCAATACCTTCTAAAGCAGATAATAGAGCTTTTGCTTCTGCAGTAAATATGGAACTTTTACCTGGCAGTCGATACGTTTTAGTTTTGGAACTAAAGATAGTAGCACATGCTACTCTCTCACCATCTTTAGAACCATCTGTATAAATAGCCTGATGTGAACTGTATTTCTCTCTCAGTAGACCGAATTCCTGAGTATACACGAGCTGGCTCGTGTCTGCCTTTTTATATTTAGTCAGTGAAATATCTACTTCTGGTGTGACTAACTGCCATGGTGGAGTTGCACCAAATTCAAAAAGACAATCATGGTATACATAAACATAGGAGAGAAGCGGTCAACAGTTTTCAATGATGCCGACAAGACATCATGATGTTCCAAAAATATAAAATCCGTATCGCTGATCAGTATTCTTAATCCATAATAACCGTTGTAAAGTCGTTATTTAGAGAATGACGTGTCTCAGTCACACTTTGATTGTGCGTGTTCATATGAGCACCATGAGGATCTTTAAGTGCATGGGTTCATACGATCCCTAGCCCCGGGTTAAGCGGAATTAGACACAAGTTACGAAACGTAACGCCATAGATCTTGCACGCTACGTTCGTATTTTGCTATCAGCATGCGATATGTATCGCCAAATTTGAGAAAGTTTGAGTGGAGGCGCTTGGCGGAATAGCCCTGTTTTATAAGTTTCTACAACAATGTTTTGTGACGTTGATTAAAATCGTCACATTTAACACAGGATCTAGCAAATGCTAGTAGGCGAAAAATGTATACGCCATATGCAGGGATATGAATACTTAGAATTTTGATTGATCGTCGCTATAAAGCTGAAATATTGTTGAACGCGACGATAAACCTTAATTCTCTCGCTTTCTCTCCTGGCTGGAAGAAGACATCATAGCTTCACCACAAATTTTAAAGATTTTTTTTTCATAGGAGAAGAACGATACTAAGGCTACGTCCGAGAATCCACCGTATTCTCATGTTTTAATGTTAGATGCCGAGGGATGCTTTCCTGTAGAGTCATATGGTTGTTTTTAGCCCACCGCTTGCATATAGCCCAAATTTACCCATTTCCTTGTGCGTTTTTGGTAATGGTCCCTGGTGACGTCACGGTAATATTTTTCGAGCTGCAGTGACATAATAATACTGAATACCTTGATACAAAATAATCCTCAACGTCGGGCTAAAGTACAAAGCTATTCCCATTTAATAAACCGGACTTCTAATTTTCAATACCTTGCATATCGCCAAGTTGAAACATTTGTAACTATTTCTTGATAATTTCTGAAACTATGCCGCTTAAACTTACTAAATGTGAAGACCGATGTGTAAACAAGTTATCTCGTGCAGTTTGTGTTGAGTTGTTGGCCAAAGAAAACTTCTAACTTGATATTTGTTTGAAAACGTTTTAGTGGACATTTGGAGATGTCCCCCTTGTGACGTCAACATCAATATTGATATATAACGGATGCCCAATCAATCCTGAGCAAATTGGAACCTAATATTGGCCTTAACGACGGATGAAAAAAATGAGGGTATATGGTGTGTGTCGCCACTGTTGTCAATGAGATGCGAGTTTTCAACCGCAGCAGTTGTTTTTTAGACAGGACATGTTCATTTCCAATCTATTCTTCGGTGGAAGTGATAAGACATTTGCTTGTATCAGTTTGCTTGGTAGATCAGAGAATATACATATACGTTACACTTTAATACCACATCTGTCGTTTGGGAGACGTTCTATGTTTCCATGCCGCGATCAAAAACGCTCGGCTGGTGTAACCGCTGCGAGCATTTGTTGATTGCGATATAGCCGTTAAGCACAATCCATGTTAATAATTTCTTTGCTAAAATCAATTACATTGCCTTGGGATTTTCTTAAGCATATGTCGTGGAGTATCTATGCTTTACAAACCAATCTATATTGAAGGTATATATAATATATTGCCAAAAATTCAACCTTTACGTATTTCATGCTAATACAGCTCATTATCCATGTTATTAAATGGTAAGTGTATCAATTTCATTGTGTAGTAAAGCAATGACAAGACTATATATCGTGTAAATGATGCGCAGCAAGAGTAAACAAAGGACATTATGTCCATGAGAAAATAAATGTGTTTCTAACTTAAGTCATTTATCAAGCATTTCTATAATCTATATATATATGAGGGCAGTTGATGGTAATTGATTGGTAAATGTCAAGATTCTCAGCTGGTTAGGGCTCAAAAGACAAGGATCAAACAGTGCTTCATTTTTTTTTCGTTGGGGATGTTTACCGCATATGTAGCAAGAATCAGATCAAACATTCAATAATCAACCGTCGTCCATAAAATAATTTCCGCGTTAATAATTGAAATACCTATTTTGTATGACAGTTAACGTCAATTACAAATGTGAATTGGTGCTAACTGGTATTGGTGATAACTCAAATCATTCACAGTAAGTGGCTTTATTCATCTCCGTCCATTTCGCCAAATATGCATGTGTAGAAAATGAGTTGTATGAAGATGAAGATGTATTGACATGAGAGTCATTATGTGATTTTACATGACGTTCGAGGTGCTAATGGTTGCATTGATTGACGTGTCTAAAAAGGCACGTAGTTCGTGAAACCAATTTTACTATCAGAGCAAGGCGTTATAATGATAAAATCATCAATCATTATTTTTTTAAGGACCTATGCGACAACACATCTGATAAGATGCCATTCATACTCTCAAAGTCAATGGTTAAGGCTTTAAATCGACACTCAAGTAATAGCTGTAGTCACTGTCCAGCGCCATCATTGAACTGTTTTCTTATTTAGATATACATTAAGCGAGCCCACAGATGGGACGTTTGGAGCTAATACTTCAGAAGGATGGACTGGCCTTGTAGGAATGTTAGAACGTCAGGTACGCTTAGTAGTTATATGCATTATGAAAATGATGCATTTCGTGTGAATAAAAAAAGCCACAATTCGTTGAGCAGCCGTCGTGCACAAATCTATTCGTGTTCAAGACTGACAAATAAAGTGCATTGAATACCTAAAGAATTGAATATTTCATTCACTATACGTAGAATATATACATAAATATTTAGTGAATAAACGGTAACTGTATGAATGGGGGAGTACTCTATCCCGATAATAAATAATGTATAGATTTTGTACAGCAAGAGTAGTATATATTTCAACAAACTGGTTAATAAACATAATAGAGTTAAATCAACTACAATGTATGGTTATATATGCATATGTAGTGGACACAATAGTTTGATAGTGTCCAACCGATGTAGCAATAAATCATCTAGAACTTAAGTGTATATAGATTTATAATAATATCAGATGACATAAATGATGAATTGATGTATATATAGTCACACACAATGAACCTTGTGAAATAATATATTGGCATACTGAAACCAGATCATTTTGAATTGAAGAGATGTTTCATTGCTTCATGTTTAAATACAGACTTTGAAGCAATGAACTTCAGGTTGAAAGACAAAGCGTTCCAGATAAGAAATAGAAGAATAGAACAAGGAATAATATAAGTAATTGACGTCTGTCTATTAAGATAATACTTAATATTATTGATTACACCAATATTTCAGTACAATTTCGAACATAATTTACGAATGTGAGTTAAAATGTATTCCCAAGAAGATCACGGTCGAAAATAGGCAAATGAGGTGAGATAATGATATTTTTATTATGGTTTTTAGGATATTAAGCGACAATTTCTTGCACAAAAACTTGGAAGCTTCCTTAATTTTTCAGACATTGTATTTATTAGTAGGGTTGGGTCAGACTTTAAATACACAGTACTTACATCGGTGAAAAGGATATCAAGAATACCGTCTATTACAGGGAGTATTGTCTGCAATTATTGGGCTTATTTGCAAATATTCATTCATACTCCGCCATATTGAAACAGTAATTTAGCAGTAAAACAGGACCATCAATGATTGTCCTATCTTAGAACAAAGGTGTGAAACGAGTCACAGAGTGAAAAAACGATCACAACATTCAGGAACAAATGTATGAGATTAATTATTTGGCACATCAAACTATTCAAAGTTTAATAAAAAAGCTCACCACGGGCCTTCGCATAGCGTGGCTGTCGGTCTTCTGTGATTATAACGTCTGCAGATGAGATTTTTTATCGTCCATTTATGTCAATGCACAGATGAAAAATGAGTGCAACTTCTTTGAGAGAGAGAGAGAATCAAGGTTTAATGTCGCGTTCAGCAATATTTCAGCTATATAGCGACGATCAAACAAAATTCTAAGTACTCAAGTCACTAACTTAGTAATCCAACGCATTAAAACATAAATACATTAAAACTTATGTAACAGCCCGATTTCTCTCAAATAACCCAAGATGCAATCCTCCCTCACCCGACTAAAAAGATCTTCCAAAGTAGTAGCTTGATAAAAAGCATCTCTTACAATCTTAAAATCTATGCATTCGATAAGAATATGTTTCACCGTGAGATCATCATGGCATGGAACACACCTTGGGACTGGCTCTTTTTTTAGTAAATGTTCGTGAGTTAATCGTGTATGGCCGATGAATCGATTGGGGATCGATTATCGCTATGAATATGACGCATTGAACTATACATATCCACCGTCACTGGATTTGGAGGAAAATACAGATGGCCCTAACGGCATATCATATTTAGACCTACATCTCTATGAAAATTAAGCGGATATTCTCTCTCGTCGACTTTACAAGTGAGATGATCACAATTTGATATCGTAACCTGTCCCTTTCTGGCCGTAATATTCCAGTGGACCTGCATATCGCGTATGGCGGATTCCACGCAAAACTGTACCACTAACTCCCATTTCTGTCTGTCCTTGACGGATTATGACATTAGAAACACCAATAACTTGGAAAACATTATAATCAAACACAGTTCCCTGTACCTTATTATCTAAAATGTGTCAATGAATTGCATAAGATGAAAATAAACAAGTGCCCCTATGAATTATTTGTACAGTTTTTAGTTCAGCGGAACAAAACACAAATGACATTAGTAACATTTGTGTTACTAATGTCATTTGTCCGTCAAAATCTATTTCGTATATGTACAAGAAATTTCTTATAACAGAAGCACTTGCATATGCTCAGTGGAATTAGACCAAGCATATTGATGTATCTGTACCATTGTCAGTGTATGTCATCGCCCATGCTGTAATATTGAGCCTTTTCAAAAATGTTCTAATGTCATTTCTGTCAAGGGAGTTGGACAGACATGACACTAGAAACGTTTTTCAAACGATCATAGTATCAATGTATTGGTATTTTATACACTGGCAATGGTAAAATAAGGTCAAGCTAGTACCACTGTAAATCTTTGATTGATTAATTTAATTGACATTTGTTTTGTGGTGAATATTGTAAAAAAAGTTGGACAGACATATGACATTAGAACAAATGTCATTAGAAATATTTACATTTCTGTCTCTCTATTATACTGCAGATAAGAAATGTGCAGCGTAAAACTGTTCATATTCAGATATGCATACATTACACAACATTTGTGGGTTTAGCAAACACAGTACAAGACACAGTCAGTTTTTTTTAAATTTTTAATGTTGCAAACGTCATCTTCCGGTGAGACAGACAATTTGACGGAAAGTGGTACACTTTTTCGTGGAATCCGCCGTATACATATCTCGCCTAGTAGTATTTGCTCGATCCGGTGTAAAATGGGACAATTTTAATCAACGTCAGAAAACATTATTGCAGAAACTTATAAAACAGGGCTATACCAACGAGAGCCTCAACTCAAAATGTTCTCAAATTTGGCGACACGTTTCGTAACTTGTGAGCAAGCACAATCGCAGCGTGCCGGAGAAAAATCGGCCTCCAGATAAATCAGTCTCTAGATAACACTTTTACATATGGATTAAGAATACTGATAAGCGATACGTATTTTATATTTTTATAACATCATGCTGTCTTGCCGGCATCATTGAACACTGTTGACCGTTTCTCTCTCGCAGGCACTGGCCAAAGCTTATGCATACTATGATTGTTGTTAGGTCTTTGGATTATGGACGCGGAAAACGCGAATAACGGCTAAATACTCAGTGACGGACTATAGATGCTTGTATTGTGAAGAAAGTGTGATCTATGTTGCCAACACACCAAGTATTATTTTATGATAATATGGAGGTTCCATGTCAACTGATGCACGTTGAGATTGTAATGCCCTTCTATTTCAGCACGTGGATATGGTGATGACCTCACTCACGTATCTTCCTGAGAGGGCGATGGTTATGGACTTCGTATGTCCAATTGGTGCTGATGATACCAGAATATGGATTATGGATCCAAATGGTAGACAGGAAAAGTGGCTGATGGTATTCCAATTGTTTGAAGGCCGTGTATTAGCCCTTATCATCGTAGCCATCCTAAGCATGGCAATGATATTCACGTCATTCGCATTTATTTTGGAAGGAGAAAGCTATAAAAGACGTTCGTTCATCAGGTCGATATACCAGAACATATTCCTGTTATCTGCAGCATTTCTCAAGCAAGGTACTACCGATCTCTATACGATATTGATTTTACTTTTGTTTTTATTTCCGTGGTCATCCTGTGTTTTAAAGAAATGTTGCATGTTGTAGCGTGGGATATAACGATTTGTCAGCTCGAGAAAATGTAATGTACAACGAGCGCACAGAATGAGTTGTACATTGCTGATATCAACAAATATTTGATGATATCATCAAATATTTGTTGATATCATCAAATATTTACTGATATCAGCAACTGATTTGATGTTATCAGCAAATACTTTATGTTTGATGATATCATTAAATATGGTAACAGCCTGGTCTCCTGTTACGGGTCAGTAAAGGGTCATAGAGATTAATTTATTGTTGTATGTGCGGCTATGCCTTATCTCCTGCCCTAAAAGCTAACCAGTGAAGAAGCACGACAATCGGCTCTGCCTTAATATACCATGCTCCAAGCTGACCGGCTTTCCCGAAATCATTATCCCCTTTCGCCTCACCCCGATTATACTCAAATGCAGATCTAATGAATTTGTGTCTACAAGTCAATAACCCGCGATGGAAAAGTTTATCTACTCTGCTGTGTATTTATTTGAATGCCCTTATATTCATGATTCTATTTGTCATTTATTAGTAAAGATTGGCGTAAGGTATATGCCAGAGGTTTGATAGGTTTTATTGTTATTCTCTGGTTCTTTTGTACCGTAATAAATATTGCATGTGATTTGTCGGTAGATAGCTTTATCACAAGATATAAATTATCAAACAACAGGATGAGCAGGGAGCAGGCGTTAACATTTAGGCTTATTTTCACGTTCCGCCATATTAAATGATATCATCAAATGACTTGCTGATATCAACAAATCACTCGATTTGGTGATATCATCAAATGATTTGCTGATATCATGAAACCAATTCCCGTTATGGCGTTTACTCGATTTTTAATAGGGCAAACATAGGGCGTCTTATGTCGTGTTTCACGGCAATTTGCAACAGACAATCTTTTATTTTGGAACGAGGGCTTTCTGCTTCTGTCCAGGTGTACAACTTCATTTATATATGGACGTACAAATTCTAAGACATACTTGTCTAAAAATAATAACGAGTTATTTTTCTACCATTCACATAAAGACGGATATACATACGCCCAATAAATCCAAATTTTGGTCTACCGTATCAAATTGCCATATATCAATTGCCTTTTTTTTACAAGTTTGATCTGGTGACTTACCGCATCATGTATTTTTGTTGTTGTTTTGTAGGGGCGGATGAAATGCCGACAAGCGTGACGAGAAGAACATTATTGTCATTCTGGTGGATCTTTTCTTTCGTTCTGTCCGTCGTATACAGCAGCTTAATGATAGCCTCACTTACATCCGACAAACCAGTGTACCCATTCTCAACTCTCGAACAGCTGGTTAATCAGCGCGAATATAAATGGGGTTATCTTGGACAGAGTAGTTATGAAACCAACGCAAATGTAAGCAAAATATTTTCTTACAGTTCATTCTCTCACGTTTGTACGTTTACGTTTCAGGACTTTTTAAACGACTATGAAAAGCTGTTCAGTTCTTAATTTTATTCGCTAGATACAAACAGTAACGACGAGATACGAGTTGTAGGTGTCAAATCGAAAGGAAATTCATTCATAGTTCTGTAAGAGGCGGAGAAATCATACATTTATTTGTCTATTTAATGTAGTAATGTTTGGAGAATACTCACTGAAAATAGGCACGAATCTTGATGATGTTTTATTCCACTTCTATCTCATAATGCCATATACCTCGATGGCAATTAAATGGCATTCGGATGATACTACAATTCAATTATCCTGTCACTGTCCTCATATAACAACGTGAGTTCGCTGGACCGAGCAAGCTTTAAGTTGGTGTGCCGGATTCCGTGTAGATCGTCACGCCTTGAGATGAATAGATGCACAAATTATCACGTGATTGAAAGAGTTTTATGCACGTCTATTACTGAAGAGTAAAGCGCATGTTCAAATTTGTTCTGACTCGCTTCAGACATCCAGTGATGGAACCATCCAAAGAATGTACAAGGGAATTCTGGAATCCGAAAAGGTCGACCCGTTGGTAAGAAGTCCAAATTTGTCAGACCACCTGAAGATGTTGAAAGAAGATAGATATGCTTTTATTGGGTCAAGTGACTCTGCGTTTTCATCTTCTTCAAGATGTTCCAATTCAGAAATCATTGGCTTGTCCAAAGTGAAATTGCCCAATACTATATGTGCTGGATTGCCAATCAACTCTTCTCTCAAAACGTCTATTGAACAAACGTAAGTAGTTCTATGTGACAATTGACCGTTATCATATATGTTTTCTCCGAAATTGTCCCCAGTAATGTCACTCAATGCATATTTCACCTTCATATTTCATAACGGTGTAATGACGAAAAAATGCCTCTATGAACGAGGCCGAAACTGAGTTGAATATGATTACAAGCGTCTAGTCCGTCATTCATAATCCAGCCGTCGTCCATTAGAGAATATCCGCGTCCATAATCCAAAGACCTATTTCATATTCCATATAACAGTTTTAGCACCAAATTCAAAAAGACAATCATAGTATACATAAAGATTAGCAACATCTTCAGGTGGTACGGACACTTTGAAGAAAACTAGTGATAATCCAAAGGGAACATCATAATTGGAAGCCACGGATTAGTTGCCAGCTGTTCATAAAGAAGGTTAGCCTCCATAGCTGAACTCAGATGACACTACTAGCCCCGAATTCCGCGACGTTAAACCTTCATTCTCTCTCTCTCTCTCTCTCCTGGCAGGTATAACATACAATGATATGGACAAGCTGGTGTCTTGCTGAGTTAGTCAGCGGTATTAAATGATGCCGTCAAGATATCATTATGTTCCTTTCGTTAAATCTGTAAATCTCCATGATCTCTTGCTGACATCATAGAAAGCTGTCGACTGTTTCTCTCGGACAGGAAACCATATTTTGTTTTTATTTTGTGCGCATTTGGAATTGATGCTGTGATACGAAATAGGTCTCTCGATTACTGGATATTGATTGGGGATTGAACGAGGATATCTTTTATGGACGACGGCTGAATATTGACTGTCGGATCTGACGCTTGCTATCCAAATTAATTTCCATGTTTGTTCTACACCATAATATATCTCAATTAATGGTCAACATTCTGGTGAGAGGAATCATGGGATAGAGGCGTTCATAGTCAAATCAATATACAAGCTTCAAATCCCACTTTCGTCGTATAGCTATATTCCATGAAAAATTCCTGCATCCGTATTCTAACGACCTTTCTATACATACAGAACTTTTACATGTTGCTCCACCATCTGAGTTGATCGAATACCGGCGGGTGGTTGGGTGGGTTCAGGTTCCTGTTGCTCAATGCATTTTGCTGAGAAGCAACAGGAACTTGATAATGTGTTGTTTAGCACTGTAATATCACTTGTCTTTATTGCACCATGTAAGCGTCCTGTCTGTCTTGTGCGCTGTCCTCTGTGTTTTATAGGGTGGATGGAGGGTGTCTGGTTCTATGCTGCTTCAAATATTTCTTCTTTGAAGTAGCAGGAACACAACTGAGCTGGGTGGTGCTTAGTTGGTTCGTCGTGATATAGCGGAAATGTTGTTGAAAGCGACGTTAAAGCGAATTTAAATACTCACTCACTGATCGAGTACCAAACTTCTAGAAATGAGAAGGCGAGTCATATATAATGTTCATTTGGGTTTAAATTAGTGTAACAGAGTGTCAGTGTCCTAACCTACGAATTTAATAGAACAGAAAAAAAAGAATTAAAAACGACTGAAGCTGTTATTATATTTCTATATAGTCGTACAGATTTTTTTTCGAATCTATTTTACCACATGCAAGGACAGTTTATTCTGCATTAATTTACTTGTAATAAATTGGATCATTATATTTTTGGACGTGACTTGGGTACAGCAGAAATAATATGTCAATACTTGTTCTCGTTCACAGCTTAGGACAACTTCGTGAATATGGAATTATACGAGCCTTAGCTCGGAAATATTGGCCCAATCGACGGAACAAGGCAGTCGACGTTAACAAGACAACGATATCATTTTCTATGATGAAGAGTGCCTTCCTTACTGTTACATTCGGCATTGGTGGCAGCTTGGTAATACTGATAACGGAGATTGTATTACAGCAGGTCAGACGAATAAGATCATCAGCTAAATCGGCATAATTTGAATAAAAAAGTATCACTTCTTCTTGGATAAAAGGTTACCTGGAACGGAGGTTTAATACCAGCCTGGCAGCTGATTACTGGGCCGGGGATATCATGAGTGTTGGATTTAGAAAGTTCCAATTTCTGACGATGACCATCATCTCTGAAAATATATATTGGGAGAGGGGGGGGGGGGATCTTGCTGCGGCAAATTATATTGCTGGATCATAATGATGGAGAATGTGAAATAGACAATAATTTTGTTCATAACTTCGATGCAGTTTTCAAGCGTGTGTCGCATATATGTTCATACTATTGTCATGTATTTATTATATCCATGTATGGTTGATTGCAAAGCTGTACTATTTAATAACCTTTGATGTCGATTTCTTATATTTATGATTGGCTTGTTATCATAATTGAAACATTTCCCTTTTTCTCCAGCGACATCATGGACGTGTCGTTCAATTGTTTTTTTTTTATCTCTTGCGAAGTCCAAAAGAAAATAAATGCATCTAATTATCCAATCTTCTCTAATTTTAATCAGTTCCACTACTTTGTTAGCTGTCGTATATCTACTACACAACATCTAAGTCTGAAAAGCTAAGCATGTTGGTACACCGATACTTTTTATGGATGGAAACTGAGCATTCTGATAAATTATCTCATTTTAAAAAAATATATTGAATTCACACTTCTTTAAACTGTATGACATTAGACATCGCAAAGTTATGCTAGACAGGGTAAAATATCAATAAGAGAATGAACAATATACTCAACGTTTCATAATTTTCAATCACCCAACAAGACAACTTGAACGAAAACACAGACAAAAAGTGTCTATCCATATGCATGCTAAGTTTGTTATTTTGTAGAGCGGTGCTCATGGCAAACCAGATCGTTTGAAGAGAGTTATATCTATATGACCGATGGGGGAAAAGTGTGAATTTGGCATCAAACTTTTGATACCAACACATAATTTAGCGGAAACATCTGATTACAAGCGTCTAATCCGTCATCCATAATTCAGCCGTCGTCCATTAGAGAATATCCGCGTCCATAATCCAAAAACCTATTCCATATAACAGTATTAGCACCAAATTCAAAAAGACAATCATAGTATACATAAACATAGGCTTGTTTCCTGCAAGAGAGAAGCGGTCAACAGTTTTCAATGATGCCGGCAAGACATCATGATGTTCCAAAAATATCAAATCCGTATCGCTGATCAGTATTCTTAATCCATAATATTCGTTGTAAAGTCGTCATCTAAAGAATGATGTATCTCAGTCACGCTTTGATTGTGCCTGTTCATATGAGTACCATGAGGATCTTGAAGTACATGGGTTCATACGGCCCCTAGCCCCGGGTTAAGCGGAATTAGACACAGTTACGAAACGTAGCGCCATAGATCTTGCACGCTACGTTCGTATTTTGCTATCAGCATGCGATATGTATCGCCAAATTTGAGAAACTTTGAGTGGAGGCGTTTGGTGGAATAGCCCAGTTTTATAAGTTTCTGTAACAATGTTTTGTGACGTTGATTAAAATCGTCACATTTAACACAGGATCTAGCAAATGCTACTAAGCGAGATATGTATACGGCATATGCAGGTCCCACTGGAATATTACTGTCCAGAAAGGGATAGTTTACGATATCGAACTTGTAATCATCTTTTTTGTCATAAAGCCGACGAGAGAGAATGCCCGCTTCATTTTTATAGAGATATAGATCTAAATATGATGTGCCTGTAGGGCTGTCTGTAGTTGCCTTCAAATCCAGTGACGGTGGATATATATCCTTCACTGCGTCATTTATATGTCATGAGAAGGCAGAGGCAGCAATTTCCACATGTGTTGTTTAGAATACCATCAAGGGTATCTCTATCTTTGACATGGTAAAAGGTACCGGTGAACCCCAATGAATAACAATTTTATGTTGATGTATTGCTTGTAAGAAGGGCATATCCAAATTAAGATATTTTCACAGCAAGGATTTTGAAAAAAAAAAAAAATCTGGATCAGTGAGATACTCCTCGTTACACCGTCTTACCGGATTTGTAGCTGTAACAAAATAAGCTTCTTATTGACGAAGTGCAACACGTTAAAAAACACAGTAGACATTGTCTTCACAGGTCAGCTGGTTTTGTTTGTATTTATAAGAATGTGAATCGATAAAGTTGGCTACAAACCTTCGTAGTGAGAAACCTAACAAACAATCACTCTTTCGGGCATGGAGCAGTACAACTTAAGGTTTGATCATGGCAGCTTAGAGGATACGGACGATCGGGTCAGGGAGGTTATAAGTTAAGGGCGAACAGACTCGAGAAATCTGAAAATTACAAGCTTTTCATACCAATTCTGAAACATATGTTGTCTGGGCTTAAGGAATTTATTCATATCTGTATCTTTTGTATCATCCAAGAGGTGTTGTAGATCTATAATTCTGAACACGTAGGACAGCACAAGACTCGAAAATGGTTGGTTACGTTGGGGTTACGTCTGTAGAGTTTACTTAATTGGCGGACATCACGTGGTGTTCATTTCTGGGGATTCCCCTCAGTTGCCGAAAGAGGCTGATAATGGATATGCACACTCCCATGATATATCTTGCGGCGTATAGATGACCCATATGAGTTAAAAGTCTCGCCTACGCTGTAAACACAAGGCAATCGTTAAATGTAAAAACAATCGGGGTGCTTTTCCTATATCCCTTCGTAGGTAAGCTTACAACCAAGTGTCATTACCCGATCCCTTTCTTGAATTGACCTTTGACTGCCACTTCCATATACGCCGATAACACTTCACTAATACTCATGGAGGCAAACCACGATGTTTCGTGGAATGCATTTTGCAATGTTTATATCGTAAAAGACTAGTTTGAAGGCAACATGTGGTGTCAATTTCTCTGCTGGTATCGATCAAACCATGATTAGGCGATGTAGAATCAGCCATACACGATTAACTCACGAACATTTACTAAAAAAAGTAAGCAGCGGGAAGCAGCTTTGCAATGTACTCTCGGAATATGTTACAGTTATCAGAGAAACTTTCATCTAAATACCCAAACATTTATTCTGATTAGTTAGCGACATTGATACACTACTTGCTGTAATTAGCTTTAGAAGACTAATTCTGGTACTCGCCAAGCTGATTCGTGTCAAATACCCTTAAATTATACAAAGTTGTTTCCGCGAGATATGCCAATACAGGATTGTGAACTCAATCGCGTCTGAAATGTCTACATTTTCTGAAAATGACCCTTTATATGAAAGGAACAGTCGTGGAAGTAGAATGCCTAGAAAAACACTACATCGTAAGAAACTATGTAAATTGTAGTAGCCATGTCAATTGTTTTGACAGCGAGGTTCTCTCATACATCACAGCACTCGGTCGCATCATTCCCGTCCGGCCGTGAGGCAAAAGTCATTCAAATGACTATTCAGTATTTCAATAGCCAGGATACCATCGAATTAGAGTACTATGAGCCCATGTGTTGAGAGTGTCCCGAAATTCACAAGTATCATGCAAGCAATAGATCGTTTTTTAACCCTACGACTACGGTGTCTACATCTCAGTGATCTACATCATTAACACGAAAGACGGTGTCAACTGATTAGCAAGATAAATAAATTAAGATCGCTTTTTTAACCCTACGACTATAGTGTCTACATCTCAATGATCTGCATCATTAACACGAAAGACGGTGTCAACTGTTTAACAAGATAAGTAAATTAAATATAGCAATCGCTCTGTCCGCACTACTGTAGAAATTGGAAATAAGTAGTAATCAAACGCACTATAAACTCATTCTTATCCTATCAAGTTTAAGGGAGAAATAAATAATTTTTGGATGAACCACCTCTTATTTAGTACAGCACCAATGACCAGTAGATAAATAACAAGAACAAGTGCAACACGGTTAAGAACCTTCAATTATGTGTGCCAAAGTGATTAACTTCATAACGAATTGTGTGCATTTTCTCTTGTTCTATGCAAGTACCTATTTCGTAAGACAGCACCAATTCCAAATGTGCATGTAATTAATCTATTAAAAACAACATGATTTCCTAAAACAACCTCCAGTTATGTGTGCTAGGATGATTAACTTCATAAAGAATTATAAAGCATCTGCCTGATCTTTAGCATTAAAAACACAGGGAGATTGCTGTCCAAAATTTGACGATATAGTACCCTTTCTCACGTGACAATTCCAAAATGGACCTATTCCAATTACGATTTGGACGGGGTGGATAGGTTATCGCACCGTCTGCTCCATAGTAAATGAAAATAAGTGATAATTACTCGCGATGTTCGACTTTCAATAGATTATTGACTACATTATCTGTTTTCACTTAGTTTTACGACTCGAAAGGCTTACAAATGCGAATTATTTCGCATGGTTCTTGTCATTTCGCTGAGTCTGTGTATCCGAGGGCGTGGCAGTCGTAAATTTATGAATGACGCACGTGCAGAAATCGCAACATTGCAATGACGACAGCTGTCACTCAAGATAGATTTCAGTCGGACCGCTGTTCACAGGAGGCGGTGCACCTGGTTTAGCTAAGTTATGTTGATATATGGGGCTGTAAATTGCTTGGCAATTCGACAGAAAATAATAAAAAATCCTGCATAATTGAGTCCATCGGAATCAATCGGTAATGCTCGTGTGCCAGCATTAAACTCACGCGCTGCTCGAGGGCGGACTCAGCAAAACTGTGATGGCAACTGTCTCGAGGTCGTACAGATGAACACCGTAATCGGCGTGGAATAATTATTGGAATCTGGTATAAATGACTCTTCATCGCACATACGATCGCGTCCACATGAAGTCTGTAATTTTTAAAACGAGAGTAAACATTATCTCTGCACTGAAATAAAGGAATATCGTTCCCTGAGCTTCATCACCCCCCCTCGCCTGAGAGAATAGACCGGCCCCAGTGGAACACCAGAAACGATTATCTGCACGGGTCTATCAGAGTTTCTTGTCAGTGGAAATTGAATTTCAAATGAGTACGATGACTAGATTTATTCTTTTATTTAGCATTGGTAACATTTGTAAATGATGCTTTAGAATAGAAATAAATGTTAGTTTTTCATCCTCTAACTACCAAGATAATGGATGGTAAGAATTGCCATTATGTTTTAGGACTCAGCCTGCGGTTTCGTCCAAAAACAACAGGCTGAGTTCTAAAACAATAGGCAATTCCGTTTCACCGTCCTCTATCTTGGCAGTTAGAGGACGGAAAACTAACATTCATTTCTTAATTATAGGACAGGACTGGGTATATACCTTCAGGTACGGAGCTATTGTTCACGCCGTTGTGCATCTGAGAAAACCTGAGTCTAGGCACTACGGTGTCCTTAGATTTGGCTACTGTGTGCATTTTCTCGTGTTGTGTCGATACTACATGAAGTATGGACGAGTTGTTGGCTCTATACAAATCCTCAGTGACCTCTACCTGCTTGCACTCCGCTCTCAGATACTGAGTAATGGGTGGATTGAGGTGTAACCTCTTTAGAGAGCCAAACGCAACCATAATAAAACTGGGTGGGGTGGGGAGGGTTGAAAAAATAAGATACCTCCAAAAAGTATACCCCGACGTCACGTGTAAGTGGTATAGTGCTGGGTCTAATCACAAAGACTCTCGTCCATAGCACACCAAATCTAAAAAGAGGCTGAGGCTTCATTCAGCCGCTAGAGGTCACTGGGGTTGTATACAAATCCTCAGTGACCTCTACCTGCTTGCATTCCGCTCTCAGATACTGAGTAATGGGTGGATTGAGGTGTAACTTTGAGGGACCAAACGCCCCGTTAGGAATTTTCCTCTATCTTCCCAATACTCACATAAAACCACAAACATCACTCCATCCCCTTAACCTGTTCAGGGTTAAAAATTCCCGAGGGACGTGGACTAGTCAGTTAAATTAGTGCACAATTCTTCTAAAAATCCGTAAGTCAAATTCATCCTTATTAATCCAACACAGACTAGGAGTATTACTATTCTTGGATCATCCACAGACTAGTGAACACATTTTTAACCCTGAAAATGCTAATTAAGAGTTCTCTTCCAAAGGAAAATCCCCAAATTCCTTTAACTAGTCAATAAAAGAGAAAGATTTCTTACTGACGATTACTTTTTATTAACGCAGAGCCCAATGCATGAATACAAGTTATAATGGTCAGCTAGACCTTGAACATGATACACTTCCTACATTCATTCTGTAGGCCGAATGGTTACAAAACTCAATTTCATATACAAAATACAATATCAAAACAACAATCATTTATTCCTGATATTCATTCCATGTTACATCGAATGTAAGTACAGACTACTTAAAGGCAGGTTGCAACAAGTCGATGTTGGCTTTTGAATTATAGACCTTTTCAACCACAGAACTCTGGTCTGTTGAGTTTGGCAGACCCTGTGCCACATGGCCTGCATCAAATAACATAGGGGCTCTCGTATAATAATCTGCTGTCTTCTCGTGAGCCCATCCAACATGCTTCATAATTGCAGGTTTATCGTTTTCACCTGCCGTCAGAGCCAAGGTGACTTTACAACCTGCCCTTAAGCTGTGAGGAGTTTCTCCCTCATAAATTCCCAGTGTCACTAAGTACCCTTTGTACCGCTCGTATATCGTGGAATATGTCACTGGGTCATCAAGAACTCTACCGGATTCATTTACAAGTCGGAATAAATATCCATTTGACAAATTCACCCCACAGCCCTTCGCCCAAGCCAAATATTGTTCAAGTCCAGTTACAGGGCACACCAATGGGTCATCACACCTAAAAATCGTAAATTGATTAACTTTCCCACCACCACGCAAAGTTTTCCCAAATGTATGTCTAAATACCAGTCCTGTATTATCTGGAAGGGTTTTAACTTCTTGTGTTGGGACCTGGGATATGTCAGAGGCACGATCCCCTGCGAAAAATTGAAGCTTAATTAAGGCCTGATCTCTCATGAGAACATATCTCTCCCTGAATGATAAATCGGGACGAGACAACTGGTTGCTAACATACAAAGCTACCTTCCGAATCTTGCTTAGAATAATAGGTTTGGCTTGTTTTGGTGAAACATGGGCACGAGCCTGTTTCTCTTTTACTAGTTTTAGATATTGTTTAACTATAGGTGATGTTGCAGGATTACCACTTGTGGTAGCCGAGTTCCATGACTTGCCCCTACCAGCCAACTCAAAAATGACTGCCAACAGTTGAACAGTCACATCCACAGTTCCCCCTGCCAACCTTACTGGGCACCCACAATCAACAATACCTCTTTGACCTAGTCTAGGGCAAGCATGTTGATGGAGTTGTGTCTTGCCTCTACTGTCCCTCCATACCAGGAAACGTCTAACATCATTCGGAGAGGCTGCTAAAATTGATGGGCTATGGGAGAGGGCTTGAAAAAAGTTGTCTAATTCTATGGCTAGGGCTTTCCTCCTCTTCACATTAGGTGTAGATGCTGCAACTTTATCTAAATGTCTCAATCGCTCATCAATGGCCTCCAAGTCCAGACTACTGCTAATGGTCTGGTTTCCCTGTAATGACACAATGGGAGCGCCATGAATAAATCCCTTAATTAAGCAAAGGTTAGACGGTGTGCCACCAAAGACCATTTCAGACCCAACCTATCAGCGACAAAGCCATTCTTGGATGGAAATTTAATAATGCCCTGCTCACCTTTCTTACCAAGAACTACAAAGGAGATACTATGTGACATAAGTACAGGCCACCAGATGGGAGTTGGGAACAAGATGGGTACAACAATTGTACACTTCTGTACCTGTCTCTCCTTCAGAAATTTCAGAAGTGGAAAAACCAAACCAAATGGTGGAAAAACCTAGGGATTCTGAGCATCCATCAGTCTCTGAGCAAAGACATTTACACCAGATGTTCCAGGTGTTGGCCAAGGAGTATAATGAGGTAGAGGGGAACCATCCCTCGAACTCATAACATTTGAGTCCAAGGACATAAGATCAACCGTATGTGGACCAAAAGACTCACTCAACAGCCTCCCAGCTGGAGGGTCCCAACATAGCGTCAGATACCTTAATACTACGGGATGTCTCGTCAGCTTCATTCTCACTAGATGTGACATATGAAAGGTGAAGATCAATATTATGAGTCAAAATAAAGCTGATGCTCTTCATTAGTGCATTCAATTTTGGATCTCTACCCCTTGATTTTGCCATGCGCAGATGACAGCCATGTTGTCACACAAAATATCAACCCTGTGGTCTTGAAGGTCACCCTCTAGTGACAGTAGCGATTTCAGGACCGCCTCTGCCTCCTTCAGGTCGATAGACCCTATATCATCCTTCTCCCAGTAATCAGAAAAACTAACCCCTTCCAGACGGCCAGACATTATTTTGGCACCATATTTAAACTTAGATGCATCTGTTGAAAGCAAAATTTGGTTATGAGCCTCTGGCCTCCACTTTGAGCATCCCTCCCAGGAATCCAAAAACTGCCAATACTCAATTTCCTCTCGCAGAGTCCCCATGACAGAGACACTCCCAGACCTACGCAAACCCTTGGATATCGCTGCACTAACCTCCCTTGTGTGAAGTAAAGCAGCAGGTACAGCCATGCCAAAAGACACACATTTTCCTTGAAACCGCTGCAATGTCCTAGCATCTACTTTAGACAAGGATAGAATAAGATCTCTCAAGACAATAAACTTCTCCTTTTTGTCTTGGGGAAGTATGAAAGCCTGGCGAACAGAGTCGACCCACAACCCTAAATACTTCAAACAGGTCAGGGCATGGAAAATACATTTGGCTATCTGTAATGTATAACCAAGTCGTGTCAGCACTTGAACCAGAACATATACAGCTTGATCGGGGGTGTAATGCAAAGGACTGGTAGTTACTAGAGGGCTACAATCATGGGTGTTAGCTACACACAGCCGATCATCAATATACTGGGTGGTCAATAAACCTAGCCGCCGTAGATATGAGGTAACCTGCATCCCTATCGTCTGGTATATATAGGGGGAAGCCTTCCATCCGAAGGGTAAGGTCACGAAAGTCATGAACCAACCACCAAATTGTATACCAAAATAGGTTTGTGAAGATTCTGAGAGGTGAACATGGTCATACCCAGATTTCTCATCAAACACGGCCATCTTGGCACCCTCACCAACAAATCTATGCACATCTTTAAGATTTTCTAGCTTAAAGGGGATACTCTTGGTCCAAAGATTCAGAAAACGATCATCATGACACAATCTTGGTTTGGAAGGCTCAACTGTCAATGGCATGATAACTTTAGGGGGGTTACACTGACCTACCCTACCCCACACTCTGATTGATCCATTTTTTATCCTCTCGGTAAGTTCGTTGCTTATGAATGTGACATACTCTTTACAAATAGGGGCATTAGGAAAATACTGCTTGGGTGGCAACTCTGAATCATATACCTTTCCCTTAAACTGCCCTTTAAAAGGTTGGAAAAAAGACAAGGCATCTACACGATCTGTCAACCATTTCCGAACTTCACTAGCCCCGTGAGAATCAGAACTATCTTCCAGAATTTTTTCCCACTCTGATAGGTTCTCGTGTAATTGCCCCGATACAAAAACAGAAGGGTCTCGAAGGGGGAGCAAATCCACATTAAAAATAGCATCCTCATGTAGTACCGCCTCAGCTGTGGTGTGGCCTGAGAACTGGGGTCTATCACCCTGCAAAGTGAGCCAGGTTGGATTTTCTGTAGTATGGCACTGGGCACCTAATGGGTCAGAGTCTGCTTCCTTCTCCCATAGTGGAACTTGCACAAAATCTGTGCCCTGTTAAAACAATGCCAGACAAATTGTCAGGCTCACCTTGTAGGAAATAGAACACCCAGCTCTCAGTCCACGTGAACTAAGTCCACTAGGGAGTCAGTGTCCTCGGATTGAGAACCAGATGAAAAAACACAGAACATTTAAACAGAGTATGGTCAGTTCAACACTATTTGTAAGAAAGATACAGGTAACAAATGAACTCTGAAAAACATGAGAAATGCAACACAGCAAACACTCTTTTTCTAACAAACCATCTCATTATAGGGGTTAATCTCACCACAGATCATTATATGTCAGTATAATAAATCCCCAAATATAAGGAAACTCAATTTTCAGCGTTATCTCAATCAAACACTTCGCTCGCCCTCTCAGTTCAGTAAGAAAATGTCACTTAAATTTCAAAACGATGCCAGAATTCAAATGTTCGGGATTTCTAACTCATAAAAGAAACTGGCTATTAAAAAACCCCTAAATTAAAAACAAAAGTTTTCTACTTTCCCTTTGCATTTTTCATCTTCTCGCATTGCTTCACATAATGATCCGTCGAGTCACAAAAATGAAATCTACCCCTGGAAGATGGGCGCCATGATCTGGGAGATGCGCGAGAGAAGCGTGGGCTAAATGAATTAGTTGCACTGCTTGGTATACCATAAGGTGGTGCCGGATACATTCCAGGCACAGATGGAAACCATGGGGAGTAATGATAGGGAAAATTTGAAGCAGGGGTAGCGGCCTCAGAATAGCCTCTGTCTGGCTTATCCCTAGACGGATTTAGCTCGCCATCAATTTTCTTTTCTTTCAAGCATTTTGACAAAGCTTTAGTAATAGCATCAGTTGCTTTGCCCGATAAAACTTTGAGGCATAGGGCGGCAATGTCCAGTTTGCCTTGATGCTTCTCAGCTTGGCGATTTAATTCTTCAAACATGTCCGCATCTGAATGGTTCAATTTCCGAGCCATCCTCGCAAGCTCCTTCAAAGATAGCAGTAAAAGGGGACGACTTGGGTTCGTCTGAAGTGCTAGAGACCTCACCTTACTTCTGAGGGCATCAACTGTATCTGTCTTCACATCCTTGGACTTCTTCTCCAGGTCCTTGATACGTTTCTCAATATCCAACCCATCATCTGGTTCAGCTGGCCTGGGCCGCTTTTCCGCCGGCTCTTCCAATGGCTGTCAACAGTTAAAAATAAAACAAATAAAATGACATCGCTCAGACATCAGCCACTTTCAATTTACTACAGCTACCCAACAAAGAAGTTGTGAGTGAGAAAAACAGTCCAACTTTAAGTACCATCAGCAAAAACAAAATCAACAGCCTGAACTGAGGGACCGAGTAAACAACAACAACAACTTGCAGTCTACATGAACAATGTAGTGACCTCAAACGGCCATTCTCAAGATAATCACAAGATGCTAGACCAGATATGCCTCGGCAAACCTTCCAATAAAATAAATTTAGAGAATACAGGTCGAGAAAGAAAGTGGGAGAGAGAGGGGGAGAGTGGGGGGGGGATGTGGGGAGGGGTCGAGAGAGAGAGGTCAAAGATTTACAAAGGCAGATAAAATGGCAAGGGCGTTACTCAAAAACCCCAGAAATATATAAAGTAGAACAATCGCCGTATATTATATTCTCTGGGACTAATAAACCTCGTACCTCGCAAGCAATATACCGTACTTGCCTTCAAGCAAGAAGTGTTAGCCAGTGCAGATTCCGATATTAAAACATACCGGAAACACGTGGACAACTGCCATTTGGAAAAAAATCCCACATTGCAGGAGAGTGTCAAAGAAATTCAACCAATTAATACACTAGAACGTCTGATGACGTCACCCAGCGCCAATGCCTAAGGAAGCACATGGAGTATGATGTAATATACATATCCCTCTAGGCCAGAATCATCAGCCTGGCATCGCTTCATCTGAAGCAAATACCGTAACACAACTCGGATCTATAATATTTATATTAAAACCGAACAAAATCAATGAATAGAATTCACCCTACCTAATTCGCTAGAATTATAGTAATATGCAGTAGTAATCTCAAGTTTGGGATATTCACTTCCCGCCCTGCCGACTCCAAGAGGTCATCAGCATCCTTTTCCCCCGTAATGTCAGCAAAGGCTTCACCAACTCGGCTTGTGTCATGTCCTCTGTTTTCTTTATCCCCTGAATCCGAGCAAATTCCTCTGGAGGATCACCCGTACTAGCCTTGAGCCGTTTAACAATCGGCAGCAAATTTTGCCCCTTCAGAGAATGACGTCTCTTCAGCACTGTCAGGTTCGCCATGATAGAATCGACAGAATGATGACCTATAATTTGTAAAAATTAAAACGATGTATAAAATCGATTTCCATCGGAGTAAAAACAAACTCACACAATTCCCCACAATTATTAGAAAGAAGATCACACTAAATTATTGCCGATGACCATCCAACAGGCCCCGTCATAAATTTCCAAAATACATATAGCCTTCCAACAGGCCCAAAGCTCCCAGCCATCCAACAGGCGAGCACATGTATCGTATCGGTAATGTGCCTTCCAACAGGCCATCACCCAGCCATCCACAACAGGCCAGGCAGTACATTTTTGGTTTACCGTCACAAAACGTAAACCACAATAGGCATCACCCGATCCATCGTACACAAAATGTGACGCAATCACTGAGATTTAGGGAATAAAAAGTCATAATTACCTGTTGATACGGAGGAGAAAGAACATAGACGTCCGCTCCAGACGACACCAAATCGAAAAAGAGGCTGAGGCTTCATTCAGCCGCTAGAGGTCACTGGGGTTGAAAGGGAAAGATCAGGATTTTCGGCCTTTATTATAAGAATATGATACGGTACCGAATAAACAGATTACGATTGTAGTCCGGTAGCCAAATCGCAAAAAGGAGTCCAAATAAGGTTTTCGTAGCATCCCCCGCGTAGATTCAGTTTGACCACTGTTTATGAACTAGTATCATCTGCTGGTCAGCTCTAGACCTGATGTAGGCATCTACGGTGGTGTCTATGGTCACAGCATGCATTTCTTCATCGCTGTATGAACAAGACAAAATTAACTCTAAGATGGGGGTAGGGGTATTTATGAACGTATATCTTTTTTATTCTTGCGCTAAACTTTCTGTAACTTCCCATACCTGACCTCTGAATAATGTTCTATTAGATAACGTAATCCAAGTTACGCCTTTTACGTTTTTCACGTCAAGATGACGTCATAACCTGACGTCAGGGTACATTTTTCCTTGATTTTTTTAGAAATGAGACTTAATTTTTTGTTTTACAGTTGCAGAAACTCTTTTTGCATTCTGCCTGATTTGTATTTGTGAAAGATAATCATCTCTTCGCCAATTCTAGACCTGGTGTAACCATCTAATATGCACTTCATGGATGCAACATAACCATGTTTAACGGCACCAGAGCATGAGAAATATGGAGCCGAAATAGGGGTAGGGATGATTACGTTCTAATAATTTATTTCTCCCCGATCCTAACGCAATGAAATTTAACACATACTTAGTCTGTGTACGGACCATTCAGATAAAGCAATCCGATTCCGATTATCTTCAAGTAAGTATTTCTTTCTGGACCTTTTGTTGTAATTTTCCAACGGTGTATTGTTACCCTGTTAGCTTTTTCGTGATGTGTGAATTCAAGACCACGAATGCATGACTTACTTGGAACGGGGTGTTGAAGTCTACGGTAATGAGTAAGGTTGCATGATGCCTTCTCTCAATGCTCTCTAAGTAACACAAAAACAAACAAGGAATGGGGGTAGGGGTGATTATGCTTCGATATCTTCTTCACACTTGGGTCGAGAGAGCCCAAGCTTTTAACACTTTGTGGTTGGATACTAGTTAAGCAAAACGAAGAATCAAACTTCCAATACTTCTGGAATGAAGTCTTTGTAATGTTTGTTTTGAACTCTCGTGTATATTCTTTGTAGCATAGTCAGTGTTACAGGGCTATATATCGTCGCTCTGAAATATTTGTATCTAATACCGCCCAAGTCAGTGTTAGGGGCCACGTCCACATGAACAGTCACAATAAAAGCGGGGTTGAGATAAAAATCATCACAGGGTCACTTTTGGTTCTTGTGATGTTTTTTAGAAATATGCAGTCAGTATATTTGTCGGTGGGGTAATATGACTTCTTTTCAGTACGCCGGCTTCGTTTCTCACTGCCCGTTTAATGATACGTTTAATTTTGGTATGTGTTTAATGTGTTTCACACATGTTAAACTCTGCAGAGATTACCAACTAGCTGCTAGTGGTCAACTCTTATCCAAGAACGACTTTACATGAAGTTGCCGCTTGCATGTATTCATCTAGCTTGTGGCCAATTATTAACCAAGAACAGGTCTATATAAAGTTGCCGCTTGCATTTGTTTACTCCATCAGTGCCATGTCGAAATTATGGACATACAGAAAGAAGATGGATTCAACTTTTCTAATCTCACCAATGTTTCGATATCTAATTAGAGAAAACCATGCAGTTAACTTGCTACATGCAATGAATGAATGTTACATGAAATGAAAGGAATGGATTCAGGCCAGAAAGTATTGAGAGAAGACGAAAGTCAGATCCCATCAAACTATTTTCAAATATGATGCATGAAGTGAGACAAAATGCATTGAAGCAACAAAAACCCGTGCCCACTCAACGTGTATAATCCAAAGACCTAATTCGTATTACATCCACATCAAAGAACTAGGCCCATGGGCATATATAGAAAGGTGGTTCAGAAGATAAACGGTATTGATTGAGGGTTGGGACAGATACCATCCATCGCAAGTGAACTTTTCTTTGCATAATCTAGATTTTATTGCACTGTACTTCCATTTATAAATTAGTATTTTGTAATTTATGGCTCACAGGAAAACTAATTTTTAACAGATTGTTATACCCGAGTATCATTTTCAGTGAGTCTGTCACTATTGATTGACTCGGGCTGCAATAGTGGAGACAGTAAAACTCAAAAGAATAGCTGCTTCCTGAATAGCAGATTTCTTTCTTAGAGTTTCAATTCAAAATAGTATCTATTTGTTTGAAAAAGCTCCCCAAAAAACACACGAAAAGCTGGCCATACTACCAAGCTGATCCATATGTAGTGGTACTAATATTATACATATACCCGGTACTGGTACTGAATGAAAGTATTAGAACACATCAGTGCTGATGAAACAACAAGTGGCAAGACATCCATTTTCAGTTCTCAGACATGTCAGATACATGTAGTATTATTTCTAAGTTTAAGTTCAATTGATTCATTAATTTCACAACATACATGTACATTGTACATATATTCCTAACACCAGTCCATGTGATGACCTAGGTTTAGCTTGACCACTTCATCAGAAACTAGACCCAGCATAGATACATGTACAGCCCCTAGAGCTATGGTAGGGCAGCTCTTTACACATGTACATGTTGCCCCTTGAACTGTATTTCTCTGAACTGAGGTCAATCTTTGGAAGAGTGACCAAAGCAGGCTTCCATACTTTAGTGCGTATTAATCTGATATCTTGAAGGAAAACAAATAACAGAGTATTATTTAATACAGGTAAAGGGTCAAATACATGCTAATTGACTATACATAGGCCTACAAAGCCTGTCAACCACTGAAGGATAACTATTCTGGTCTGAGAAAGAATAAACAATTTGGAACTATTTTCATACGTGTACTTCGGACAACCCTAAAATCAGAAATTTTCTAGATCTGATAATAAAGGTGAGACAACTCACCTTTCTAAAAATGTGGATGGTCGAAATTGAAAATGTGTACCTCAGTTCATATAAATTAATTCGATAAATATATCTCATTCGAAAATGGATACTTTCATTCTCGAAGCTAGATATACACTATGGAAAGGTTCTATTACACTGTGATGCTTAATTGATATTGACAAACAAAAACAAACATGTAATTGAAACAAATACGAAAAGATCCAATATATATGAATTTATCAATACAATAGTTATATCACTAGCAAGTGTCAGATCCGATATCAGTCAGCCGCAGTCCATAACGAAATTCCGTTTCAATAATCGCAAGACCTATTCGTATGACAGTTAGTCTCAATTCCAATGTGTATAAAATAAATACAAGAAAAACCGTTTTCGATGATGTCAGCAAGACATAATGATGTTCTATAGATAAACTCCGAAATGACTGATCATTATTCTTTATCCAAATGAATTCCAAGTCGTGTCCAGAGTATCAGTCACGCTCTGAATGCGCTGTTCATTTGAACACTATGTGAAAACACATGATATCCAAACTACCCCCAATCTTAATAAATTAATATCCTATCAATTCTCTCCAATCGTGCATGTCGCTATATAGAATATGAAGTATTAAAATTGAATTTGGTGTTCTGAGCGCCCTTACCATGAATATTTAATAGCATTATGACATCATGGTCGCATCTGGACTAGTCCACTTGCAGTCGGGGAGGGGATATAGGGTCACTCTGTCCGTTTACCATAACGTTTACACCAAAGACCAGTCTATATATCTACCACGTATTATGGTTACAAGCGTCTAGTCCGTCATTCATAATTCAGCCGTCGTCCATTAGAGAATATCCGCGTCCATAATGCCACAATTTCGTGACCGCGGAAACATGAAAAGACACCCCACCAGCGCGGCGTCTAAGTCGACTGAGCCAACCAAAATGTCTGTCATTAATGTTCCCTTCAAAGCACTATGAAGTGTTCTCAGGATTGGTTGTCACTCGAGTTACTGCAAGCCTGTTAGATCCTTCAAGCGACATATCCAAATGGGGGGCAGACAGGATTTAATTTTAATCAGATTGAACAGCCTCAGACGTTATAGCCAAAAACAAAAATTAGCTAAAATCTAGTTGAATTGTAAGGCTGTGTTATCTTGCCGTCAGGTATTTGCGCATCCCTCTTCTGTCCATTTTTGCAAATATCAGGCCAGTCTCGGCAAAATGAGATGTATATATGTGATTAGTTGGAGCGATATACAAGAGGTGGCACAAACTGACATCTGGCGGCTGAAAAGCAACCATATGACTCAACCACAAGCTTTTCTCGACACCTTACATTCAGATCTCAGACCCGAGAATACGGTGGACTTAGCCTTAGTATCTCAGCCGCGTTGTTATTGCAGCCGTTCATGTGAAGAATATGAAGTATCCACACGGCCCCTGGCACCGGCTTAAGCGGATTTAGATACACTAGCTCGGGCGCTGTGATGACAGATCAGCTCAAACAAATAACTCATTTGTTGTCAATGGATGAGCATCGAGGACGCCTGATGGCGTAAATGTCTCAGCATGGGGTAAACATGGTGAATGCAAGAATGCCGTGAAAAACTAACCTGTAATCCCCGACGTCGTACGGCTTAAATTTCCCACCAAAATAATAAACCTACACATATTTGTCGAATGACATGTACAGGGGGCGGCCCTCGGAGACTAACAGTCCAGCAGCAGATACCTACCATATACAGGTGATACATTGGAGCGATATGCAGAAAGGTGGGGAAAATTGACGACGTCTGGCAACTAAAAGGCCACCATATGACTCGGCTTCCCTCGGCACCTCACATTCAGACCCAAGAATGAGGTGGATTCTCGAACATAGCATAAGTAGCTCGGCCGCGCTTATATTGCAGCTGTTCATGTGGAGACTATGAAGTATCCTCACGGCCCCTATACCATCTTAGTTTACCGAGATATCAGACCATCGCAACACGGTCGCCATTTCGATTCTACCCATATTTCATTGCAAACAATATTGAGCAAACAGATCATCTCCAGTAATAAAGTCGTTTCTTATTCATTACAATTAATGTTTCCTCCCAATCCCTTGTTGTGATTGTCTTAAAGTTACGTATACCGATGCAAAATTCATTATAATCCAAGTTTTCACAATATAACCTTGAGTGGGCCAGAGACATGAGGCATTCCAACTAACCCCCATTTTTGTGGGACACACTCAATCAGATTTTGTTTTTTTGTCTTATTTCAGGCCAGATTATTAGTTTGTTACCCACAAAATTATATTAATTTACTTCTTACAACACTTGGTTCAAATGAAACCCTTTGAAACACTATCCAGATATAAGCGGAACATCTTATAGAAATAAAGAAAGAAAAAAACAGAACAAGGCGCGATAATCAGACACAAATAAAGGAAAAATACAATTTCTAGATTCATGAAGTCATAGCGACGAAACTGAGGTAGTTACCGGAAGTCTGATTACTCTATATTCAGGTCGATATCCAGAAGCAATGCGTGGAGCATTTCAGTATGATAAACCGCGAACTAAAGAAAATATGGCAGGGTGATCTCCCCTACCCCCATTTGGAGTTAATGGTGTCATGGCCGGATAACATCTATATGAATCCATGCTGAGGTCAAACGGGACTTAGTAGAAAGACGTATCTGGTCTAGAATTCAACGGTAGACATATATCTTTCAAGATTATATGTCAAATATCATCAAGTATGGATTACTGCGAAAGAAACAGAGAAAATCGGAGAAAATATTTCCCAAAATTCATGAGACAAAGGCTTCTCGAGCTTATGACGTCACTATGACGTGGCTATATCAGGTAGAGGAATTTGGACTGTTTTTTCTGCAAGGTCATTATTCGGAGGTAAATTTGTGTAAGTTTCAGATCGCGAAGCGCAGGGGTAATAAAAATATGAGGGCTGAATTACCCATACCCCATTTCCGGTTTTAAATTTTTCAAAACCAGTTAGCATCAAACAATTGCATGTAGCAACCTTAGGCACCACCGTAGATATCTACATCAGGTATTTAACTGACCGGGAGATGTTGATCTTCATGAAAAAGAAGTCAAACAAAATCTACGCTGGGGGTGCTACGGAATGACATGTTCTCGCGAGTGGCTACCGGACTATTGGCAAGTGTCAGGTCAAGCATTCAAATCAATATATTCAGCCGTCGTCTGTAAAAGAATTTCCACGTCAATAATCGAAATACCTATTTCGTATTAAAGACAGCACCAATTCCAAATGTGTATGAAATTAATCTAATAAAAACAACAACAGATGGTTTCCTAAAATAGAGTAGCGGTCTACAGTTCAATGATGTCAGCAAGACATGATGATGTTTTTTACATAAAATACAAGGCAAAGTGAAAGAACAAGGCATAATAATACAGAGGAATGTTTTATTAGGACGCTTACATCACAAAGACCAAAAGCAATATGAAACGAACACGTATTGGGAATGATAAATAAATAATGTTAAATTATGACATGATCAGACATTACACATACACAAATGAAGCGGCACAACTAAGTCTATGGTAAAATATCGTGTATACAAACATGGTACATTCCAGTGAGACGAGGGTAGATGGGGTTTCATGTTAGCAGCATTGGCAATGTACTCACTCAAATAGTATATACGAGCATATTACCATGTGGTGATTGCGTTATCCCTCACTCCTTTCTCACCCGTTCTTCCATACAAGCACAGGGCCTCATTTCTAATATCCTATCACTATCAATTAATGGCCTGGATGGACGAACGGCTCCGCGAACAGTATCAAGTAGCCACCAAATTGCAAGTAGAGGAGTGCAGTGAATCTACGACCAATGTGTGACCATGGTTATGAGAAATCAAATTATCCGTAAGATTAAAAAAATCTAAATAGAACGAAAGACTCCATGGTCTACATCATTTATACATAATTCTGGTTCATATTACTTTTGCTCAAATGAGGTGTTATTTTATTCACATAATTTGTCAACAATGTTCATCGCTTGAAGAAATATCCGGAACCCTTGAACTATTCTGGTAATGAATTTCAGGAATTATAGCAAAAACAGTTTTGTCCTCTACTCTTATTAGAGAAACGAGGTCGAGTTAATTCATATTTGCCTGGATTATTCGGATTTTGCTGGCAATGACTAAGAAGGTGGGATACATTGTTCATAGGCGACCATTCTCTACTGAATATCCAGTCTGAATCTTTTATAAGTTATTGGGTGTAAATTACCATATTCTGGAATACTTTTTGAACATGGAATTATTGGATCGACTGGAGGCTCAGTCAATCAATTTCTTCCAATGTAGAACTCAGGGGAGTTCACTGAAACTTCAGCAAAATTTTAACAAAGTGGTTTGGATTGTCACCAACATTTTACATGTACATCTAAGGGGTCACGTCCAATTAATCGAGGCACTTTCTCGATGCCTTCGAGATGGATCGAGAAATTTCTCGACTGAAGCCGGGAGGGCAAAACCGGGACACCCGACGACTTTCCCGGTTTCATCCCGGTGTGACGGAAACGGTGGCCCGATGCATCCAGTGTCCGGGGAACACTCGCGTCTAGACGTAAGTGTCCCAAGACACTAAGATCTGGATTTAATTGTCCGTCGGGCATTCAGGTCTGGAGTTGCAGGTCCTGGGACACCGGCTTCCAGGAGACGAAAGTCCTAACCTGGAGCCCAGTGTCCGCCTCGATTACTACTTCCGATTTTCCATCCAGTTTACACGTGAACATGTTTACCAGAGAGTAATATAGAAAGGGGAGTTACAGCGTTATTGACCTACTTCCGACAGGTGGCGCCAATAGATCATTTCCGTCTGACTTTTGTGAAGTCACTTCCGGTTCCGGTCATGTGACATAAAGTGACCTTTAACCCTGCGCATGATTTCCGCTATTGTGCGCATTTCCACTATTGTGCACTTCCGATCACGTGACCGGAACCGATAGTGACCTCACAAAGGTCAGCCGGAAGTGACGTGTTGACGTCACCGGTTGTAAGTAGGTCAATAACGCGCTAAGCCCCCCTCTCTTTGTCTCTCCCTCCTACCCAGGAGGTGGGTGAGGACGAAAATGAAATGAAAAAAAAACAAGATAATTTTGACAGAAAATCTTGAAATTTATGCTAAGAAATAGCCAGGTAAGACTGCATCACACCTAAGGGCTTTTCCTCGTGATTTTTTGGCCTCTTTGCTTGTCCGGTGGGAGCGTGTTCACTACAATGAAGAATACAACATATTGGCGAGCATACGTTACAACATAAAAAGGAGAAATAACAAGCTCTTCTGTATCTATGAATGCAAGTCGCGATATGTAATTGTTCTATAAAGGTGTGGAAGCTGCCATTCAGTGGGGTAACTAGGCCACTACTTGTATTCTTCTAACAGCATATTCCGTGGGTCTTCCAAAGACGGGGTCAAATTTGCATGTTTTCTATATATCTTGGACTATTTCATGCAAACAATTCCTTGTTTAACCCTACCACGCATGCGGGAGGGACATTCGACACCCCCGTCCCCCCACCAAACTTTCTGCGCAATCTCCGGAATGATAGAAAAATTTAGAGCTGACACTCCGTGAATTTGTAGTTTATCATATTGGGGTCATTTGGAGCCTATTTGCATAACCTCCCGAGCAGAGGATCACGGGTAAAATGTAATTTTTGCAAAAAAATCGACCAAGAAAGGTATTTTTTTTAAATGACGTCACTGTGACATCATCAAAGCGGCCATCTTGGATTTTTTTTTACATTTTATTTTACAGGTTGACGGAAAGGTATAGTGTGGTAAGTTTCAGTTCCTTTACCTCAAGGGATAAGAAAAATAGTTAGGGAAAGGGTGACAGGTCCTAAACATCCCAGGCCAGATAAGGTTAACACAGAATTTCTTTAGATTTCTCGCATTCTTAATAACGACGGAAACTTTTAATTCAAAGTAAAAGCTAGCAACCGCAGTGTAAAGGTTACTCAACAGTTTAAAGGTTTTCTCATTCATTCATTGATTCATTCATTTATTCACCAAGATAAATTACTTGTACAATTTATAGTTGTAAAAGGCAGTTGGCGGGAATAAAACCCCAGGGCGCTTGTTCTATCCCTGTAGTAAACAATTCGATTATACATACGAATATAAGTTAAAGAAGCTGGTGAATATTGATATGAATGTAAGCGGTGAGAACATTATATACATAAAAACAAACACGTATCCTCCGACAATCAGCAAACTCGACGGTGTAAAGGTTTACTCTGCGGTTTAAACGGTGTAAACGTTTCCAAGAGTTTTGTTTGGTTTTCGTTGAAAAAACCCCCGATAAAGTCATTTATGATGACGTTACTAGAAATGACAAAAATGTAAAGAAAACATGTGATCAACTAAAATCTGTTTGCAGAAAATTGGCGAAAATCAAGAACATCCCCAATAAATGAAGAAAATGTAATAATAAAATGTTATCGATGTTCCCTATGGACCAGCCTTATTCAATCTTGGATGGAATAGGCAAATATACCCGGTGTTTGTCACGAATACACCATTAGTTTGCGAGCGCCTTAGGTTGAACTACCGGTAATGTATACATATTAGCCATGGCGTCTACAGAGTATATTAATTGCGGGTCACTATGACTCACTGTTCCCATTTCTATGTAAATGGGTGATACCAAAAAAGAATAGTATCTCGCTCAAACAATCAAAGATAAAACTCATAATAAATATATTCACTTTCAATGATCAAAACAACGGAATTTTGTTGGCATACTGCTACCTGATCATTCCTTTGATCAGCTCGACGTATACGGAACGCTTCTCTTGCTGAGTTTTCCCGGCTTCGTACTTGTCGATATTGTTGACCAAATATCGCAGAATATCGGCAGGATCTAAGGATGACATGAGTCTGATTGTGGACAGGAAAATGTGGAGGTCAGCTTTTAAACACACCTGGTCAGGTACACAGAAAAGAAAATTCCTTAAAAATTTAAGGATTATTCCCCGACTGTTACACCAGCAAAATAATATTCCTTATTGAATTTTAAGGAATATTCCGCTGGTGTAATTGTCGGGGAATATTCCTTAAATTTCAAGGAATTTTTTGTTCAGTGTACTCAATATAACCCATTAATTTCGCAGATGTGCCATATATGAATGCAGTAATCAGATGCATGTAGATCTCGTGGCAATTTTTATTTTGCATTTATGTTACGTTTTATTTATTTGATTAATCTTTTAATGATACCAGATGCGCTCCTTTACGGTTAATGTGAAAACAAATTAATACTTATATTTTATGGTATCCCCTATGCAAACAAAGGACCGAATCCTACTTCAAGAACGGCGAGTCAGCTTGAAATGTCCGGAGAGATCGTTCACGATATCCCGCATTCGGAAGATACGAACCGTATATGAAAATACCTGGAGCATTATATTTGCATATCGTAAAATATTCTAATTTCGCCCTGACTATGCGAGAAGTCGTAAGTAGTAGCAGCGGACAAGCGTGGTCATTTTAGAGTAACATTAATTATAACAGTAATAGAGATCTCCGACATGACAATTTCCTCAATACTTACTGATGTCAGAAACGTGATATACATTTTCATTAGATATCTCAAGATTCTTTCTGATTTCGCAACATTCACAAAATCATATGCGTGCGAAAATTAACCCAGCGCGGAAAGAAGGATTCATCGTACTTGTACACTGGGGTGAGAAGATTTTCACCTGGGTGAAAACAGAATTTCACCTGGGTTAAAACAGGTTTCCATCAGGGTGATAACGTTTGTGCCCAGGTGAAAATCTGTTCACCTCGGTGAAAACGTTTGCACCTGGGTGGAAACTCAGGAGGAGTGAAAGAATCCCCCCCCCCCTCACAACCTAAACTGAAAAAAATATAAACAAAACTAAAATTAATAGCAGCTCGTATGTGCGCCATCGTAAAGATGTATATTGACCTAAATACATAAAATTATTTTTTTCTAAAAAAATATATATATTTAACAAAGATGCGACGGTATAACTTTACAAGACGTACTAAAGCTGTACATGAGAAATGCAGAAAATCAAACATTTCCAACTGACCCCGCCTAGGATCGAACCCACAATCTTACCTTCTGCTGTACTGTCCACCGTCTATGCCTTTACCCACTGCACCACCGATTTGCTGGCCGAACCTCTGTTCAGAATTTCTAGTCTTTACTATTCCCTTAGTTTCATATATAGGTCAACCGGACTCTGAGGTATGCCGGACTCTGAGGACTTCCATAGCTGTGGAAGCGCCCATAGTCCGCCAGATGCCATGGTCCGGGCCCTATATATATGAGAAGGGACATTCCCGTCTAGATTTCAGTGACCCGGACACCAACGATATCAGGACCCTGGTTTCTGCTGATAGGGGGACAACTGTTTCCGAGGGAGGACTTTCGTATCTGGATCTGATCCAGATACCATGGTCCCCGGACCCTCATATCTGGCGGACCACGGTTGCTTCCACACCGGTTCTATCTCAATCGAAACGTCCCAGTTTTCGAGATGGATACGAAATTGATCGGTAATCTCGAACGGGGTCCCGGTTTATAGATGTCCGAGTTTTGTTGCACTGAAGTTGACCGTTTCTTAGTGCTGTGCGGATACCATATTTTGGGAGCGATCGCCGTATAAGCATATATCACAGCCTAACATAGAATCCCGACAACTAGTTGTTTTTAAGATGTCTTTCGTGTTCTTAAATGTTTAATCGATATATCCATGATCTGCTTGTTGTTCCCTGAATCCAATTGAAAGGAATCGTTTCATTTAAGAATATAAAATTGAATGATTTTCTCACACATTGGTTGTATATCTGACTAATAACCGACGTGGAATAAATTAACTTGATATAATCTGAATAATAATGATATGGAATCGACCGATAATAACTGTTTCATAAAATTGTTTTGAAACCAATCGTGGATCGTTTCAACTGAGAAATGGGGTGTTTGACCGGTTTTTTAACCTTGGTGTGTAATTCGATTTATAATTTTGTATTATTCATAGCAGAGTCCATTTTACTGAGAAATACTGTCTTGAGATATAGTTCAAGTAAGGAGATTATATCAACAAAGTCTGTTTCTGATATAAGCTTGCCTGGTGAAGGTTAGCGTAAATAATGACAATCGTAATTAGAGGTGTTGATAATTCTCACCACAGTCGGTCTGCGAAAGCCGTCGGCTTGAAACAACAGCGAAGAGAGAAAAGGTTAATTACTTTGAAAGAAAAACTGGGGGAAAAACACATTTGGTGGGGATTGATAAGATACTCACGTTCTTTTATGTATTGGTAGTTTCATGTGTGTAGGAAATTCACCAAATAATGAAAGTAATTAGTGCAAAATTGAGAGTGCAATCAGGCTTTAAACGTTCATGTACATTTATTACAACAATACCATGTGTTGTCAGCGTGAAATGCTTATGGGAACACTTCGATCGCGCGTTTAAGTTTTTATTCCCGGTTTCCAATGCATTACCAGTCGCTCCTGTGGACTTCAAAGCTGCTGTATTTCTGAAAACCGGGGAAATCTTTGAAGAAACGTGGTACAATAATTTTTCAAGTCCAGATCCTATCAAATAAGTAATATCAACGAAAATCTCCCTTTCTGATATACTTTCAGAAGACTTGTAGAAAGTATTTATATTCGCAGTTCCAGGACATTTCTCATAAAGTTATTCAAATTTCAAACCAGGTTCGAATAATTTAAAGTGAATAATAATGAATACTTTGGTATTCAATTGGCGATGCATTTTTCCTTTCCATACATAAAAATTACACTGTCAGAGCAAGTGTAAGATCTCTAGACGGAATAACAAAATAATGTTAAAAGAATCATATTTAATGTACTTAATTATCCATGGCTTAATGCATATGTACTCGCCGAGATTAGTCTCGCTGCCACAGAAAAGTACATATAGAGCGAGCATACGCCTCCCGAATTTATTTGAAGGCATCTCGATTCCATTCTCGAACCAAGTCGATTTATTTCGAGGGGGATCGAGATGGACTTTTACTTCGAGAGAAAACCGGGAGCAAACCGGGGGGACAACAATCGATAGAGATAAACCGGGACCCTTCGAGACGAGATATTTATCGGTTTTACTTGTTTATCGAGAAACCGTCTCGATCGATTGGACGTGACCCCTAAGATAACAAAAGATTTAATTTGGAAGAATGACCCAGATGTACAAACAAATGTTTTGGTCCGATCGCCAAATAATTTAGCGCTGATACTAATGAATGTGAAATCTATATATATGCCAAATTCGCTCGAAATATAAGCGTATTATCCGTCATTCAATATTCAACCGTCGTTCAATAAAGAATTTCCCCGTCCATAATCCAAAGACCAAATTCTTTTAATAACATTAGCACCAAATTAAAAGGAATAAATCATAGTATACATAAAACTAGGCTAATTTCTGCAAGAAAAAAGCGGTCAACAATTTTCAATGATGCAAGCAAGACATCATGATGTTCCAAAAATATCAAATCCGTATCGCTGATATGTATTCTAAACCATATGATATACGTTGTAAAGTCGTTATCAAGAGTAAGATGTATCTCAATCACGCTTTGATTGGGGATGTTCATATGAACAATTTAAGGATCTTGAAATACATAGGATCATACGACCCCTAGCCCCGGGTTAAGCGGAAATAGACAAGTCTAGAAATTAGGCACAAGTCTAGAAATCGGACTAAGATTTGAAAAGCGGAGGGGAAAAATAACGCAGATCGTTTGAATAATGAAGAAGGAGGAGAATGCGCATTCCATATGACCTGGCCCGCTACAGCTGACGTGATCCAAGAACCAGGCCCATGGGCATATAGGAGGATCTATTTTGTGAGAGTGATCAATTATTCACATTTTTTAGTTTGCTGTACGAGTGTTAAGTAGAGTTAGTAAGTGAGGGAGGGAGTGAGTCGCTGAGGTTTAACCTCGCTTTCAACATTTTTAAGCTATATCACGATGTAGAGGGGTGGGAGGGGAGTCTGGTACCTAAGTAGTATACAATACATAAATTGAACCCTACTGACCTCAGAAATTTGCATATGACCTCTGTGACGTCACAGCGACAGCCAATCAGAAGCGAGTATTCTGTCACAGGGGTCATTGTGGGTGGTGGTGGTGGTGGGACCAAAATGGCGGCCTTGTGGGTGGTGGTGGTGGTGGGACCAAAATGGCGGCATTGTGGGAGGTGGTGGTGGTGGGACCAAAATGGCGGCTTGTGGGTGGTGGTGGTGGTGGGACCAAAATGGCGGCCTTGTGGGTGGTGGTGGTGGTGGGACCAAAATGGCGGCTTGTGGGTGGTGGTGGTGGTGGGACCAAAATGGCGGCCTTGTGGGTGGTGGTGGTGGTGGGACCAAAATGGCGGATTGTGGAAAAACGTATAAAAGGAGGCAATTTTTTAGGGGTGGGGTGTATTCATTGCACTACCTGCCTGACTCACCTGACCAGCCTGCCTGCCTGCCTGCCTGCCTGCCTGTCCAGCCTGACTGCCTGCCTGCCTGCCTGCTTGCCTACCCGCTTGTATGAGACGAAAGTATGAGACGTGGAGAAGATTTTCCCTGGGACCCAGCAGCACCTCCGGTTGAAGTCTTGCCTGAAGACGAGCGAGTCAGGGACATTTATCGACGTCACTGGGCTACCATACGCCATTGTTTTCACCGTGACCGTCGTCTATTGGACTTGTATAACTTTCGACTGCAGGACCTCACGTATTTGTCTACCTATGCCGAGAATATTTTAACAGATCAGGTGACAGCGTTCAAGTTGAATATGACATTCGGGTACATTTTACGGCACAAGGAGACGGACCAGGTGCGGTATTATTATCCCAGCAATAATACCTATGTGTTTGATCAGCCGTTCACGGTGACGGATGCGATTTCTCTGGAGCCACTCATCGACCAACTCACCACGTTGGATCCATTGGAATGGGCCCGGTTGCAACGCCCCAATACCCAATGGCTTGTGGAAATGGTGACCAACGTCACATTTTTCGTCACGAAAATGAGAGATCATCCTATCGGTGCTCCTGTACTACTATCCCCTTGGTTGCTTCATCGACACGGCCTGTATGCATTAACAGGAGGGCGAAACGGGCCCTACAAAGACAGGAAATGTCTGTTTCGGTGTTTGGCCGTGCATGTGGACGAGTGTAACCCCCAGTGTTGTGACAGAGTGGCCAATGACTATTGGGAACAGTATTTACAGCAGCAAGACTTGGATAAGCGGCACTTCCGTGGAGTTCCGTTCAAGAATTTGGATGACGTGAAAACACTGTTCAACATCAATATCTTTGTATACCGATTACGATGCGAGGAGGATACATTTGTGGCTGAATTGGTTCGTCGTTCAACAGAACGGTATGCTGCTACAATGAAAGTCAATGTGTTCGACGACAATGGCGTGAGTCATTTTTCGCTGATCTACAATATGAGCCAGTACGCCCAGTCTTACAGTTGTGCCCAATGCCATCGGGTGTTTAAACTTTCTGCGGACCTACACCGACACGAGAAAATCTGTACGAACGTGGTGAAGCGAGTATATCCGGGTGGTGTGTATCATAATACGCCTACTATTTTCCAGGAACTGGCCGATGAGGGTCTGATCATACCGGAGCAGGATCGTTATTTTCCCTACCGGGCGTGTTACGATTTTGAGGCCCTGTTGGAGCCCATGGACATGTTTTCAGCGAAAACGCAGCGGACGCAGCGCCATATTCCCCTGAGTGTGAGTATTTCCAGCAACGTACCTGGCTATGACGCTGCACCGGTCTGTTTCGTGTCTACCGGGGATTCCCATGAGTTGATCACCCGCATGATGGAGTATTTAGAAGAAGTCAGTGCGGCTAGTACAGAACTATTGGTGTCCAAGTTCCAGGACGTACTGGACCAACTGGACGATCGAATTCCTATACCGGGTGTAGCGTTTAGTGACGATGAAGAGTCCGAGTCCGAGTCCGAGCCCGAGTCGCAGCCCCTGCAGTCGCAGGATGTGCCTTTACCGAAACCGTATGCGGAGAAATTGAAAGTGCGCTTCCTACAATATCTAGGCCAGTTACCGGTGCTAGGTTTCAACTCGGGACGATATGATTTGAACATGGTGAAGGAATTTCTTACACGTATATATCGACGCTCGACTGTTTGGAGGAAACACAGTTGCCACCCCGGGATGCGTTCTTTGATGATTTGAAGCAAGTGGAATGTCCCGAAGACACGTACCGGGAACTACAGCAGGTATGGCACGATCAACATATGCAGACCTTGCGAGATTTCCTCATATGGTATAATAACCTAGATGTGGTTCCTTTCCTGGAAGCGGCCGAGAAAATGGTTCAACTCTTTCGTCGTGAGATGCACGTCGATATCTTCAAGGAGTGCTTGAGTTTACTGGGTCTGGCGCTTCGCCATCTTTTTCAAGCGTGTCCTACGTACTTCTCGCTGATACAGCAAAAAGATGCAGACATGCATGATTGTCTAAAGCAGAACATTGTTGGCGGACCGAGTCTTATTTTTCACCGTTACCGCGAGAAGGACGTCACTACTCTCCCCAGTGGAAAACCCTGTGCTAAGATCATCGGTTTCGATGCCAATGCCTTGTACCTGTGGTCGCTGGCCCAACCTATGCCCAGTGGCCATTATACACGTTGGTTGGCGGAAGGTCGGCATTTTACACCGCAACGCACGCCCTACAAACATCTGGCTGATCAGTGGTTGGATTGGGAAGTCTATCGACGGGGAATTACTATACGACACCAAACCAACGCCACAGAGAAGCGCATAGGAGATCGTCGACTCCCCGTCGATGGGTTTGCCCTGGTGGGTAGGACACCGACCGTATTCCAATTTTACGGTTGCTATTGGCACGGTCACGGATGTCATTTCAGCGCTGGACGCTTCAACGAACGACGTGAAAAAACACAGGAAGAATTACGGGAAGAAGTGGTGGAGAACGGTGATTATGTGAAAGAGAGAGGATACCAGCTGATCGAAATGTGGGAGTGTGAATTTCACACCATGTGCCAGGCCCTGCCCCATTTACGACGTTTCCTAAAAGAGCGCGAGTACCCGTTGAGTCGTCGGCGACTCCTGAGTCTGCCACAGATGTTCGACGCCATTCGTTCGGGGGACCTCTACGGCTTTGTCGAATGTGATTTGCATGTTCCCGACACTCTAAGCCTCTCTTCGCCCAGTGTCCTCCCATCTTTAAGAACACGCTGGTGGGTCGGGATGATATTGGGGACACCATGAGGGCCTATGCGGAGCAACACGAGTGTTTGCCTCAACCTCGACGGATGTTGATTGGTAGTATGTGGGCCGAGAAAATCTTGTTGGGCACTCCCTTACTGCAGTGGTACATGAACCACGGTTTGGAAATTACCCAAATATACCAAGTGATACAGTACGTACCCCATGCCTGTTTTGCGGAGAATGCCGACATCGTGACGTCGGCCCGTCGTCAAGGTGATCAAGACCCGAGTCAGGCCATCATCGGTGAATCTTGGAAGACGGCATGGAAAACATGGAAAGAACATTTAATCCAGATAAGCACGTGAATGTGGAACATTGTATCACTACGCCCGAGCCCAAAAGTGAATTCTCCTCTGCTTCCTGGTCCTGTGGACGCGCCATGTACTATTTAATGACACCTATGGTGTCACTGAATGCGGAAGCACTACTCCTGCTGCCAAACCTTACCCCTGCAGATTGGATGTATGGTATACCAGGTGGCCGTTGAGTGATGCTGCAGTTTCCTGTACACTATGGTGTATTTTAATCCATCAGACTGGCAACTCATGGAGATGGATACGGACTCGGCCTACATGGCCGTCTCTAATGCGAATTGGGAGTCCCTGGTGAAAACGGAGTTACGTACCCAGTATGAAGCGGAGTGGGACCAGTGGCTACCTCGACGTGACCATTACCAGTACGATAAGCGTACGCCGGGCCTCTTCAAGCTGGAGTGGAGTGGGGATGCTATGATTGGTCTCTCCTCCAAGACGTATTACTGTTACGGGAGAGACGAAAATAAGTTTAGCTGCAAAGGGGTGAGTCGGCGCGATCCCAACATCGACAAAGCCTTGTACTTGAACGTGCTGCAAAGCCAGGCCAGTGCCAGTAACACTAACCGAGGATTTCGGGTGGTGGACCACCAGATGCGGACGTACATTCAGCAACGAGACGCCTTTACTTTCTTTTACCCGAAACGGAAAGTGTTGGCCGATGGTGTGAGCACCACTTACTTGGACTTGTGAACGGAACACACTATAACTGTTGATACACAAAAAAACTGTAAAAGTCAGGATGGCCGAGTGGTCTAAGGCGCCGGTATTAAGTGCTGGTCGGCGAAGAGCTGGCGTAGGTTCGAATCCTACTCCTGACAGAATTTTTTGGACCTTATACATACTATTCTATTGTACATACCACCTGTATTCTATTGTACATAGTGTAACCCTTCATGTTGACTTAAATAAAAATATAAGTCAAACCCCTCATTTTTGTGTTTTTTCATCAATTTTTATTGAACATCAATGAACGTCAGAACAACAACGTCATAACAATAACGTGATAAAAAAAACAAGTGGCCTGCGCGCAGTGCATTTAAGTTAACCAGAGAAATGGAGCATGCACATTAAAACGAGAGGCCGTCCAGTCATAGACGAGGACATCACGGTCTCCGGCTTGACAATAATCATCAAACATGTGTACGATGGTTGGCATAGAATGTCCTCTACTCCGGTGAGTGAGATAAAACACACAGTACTGTCCGCACACACTACTCAAGGGTCCTTGTAATCTTTGAGTATTCCAACGCCACATTGTAGTAGAGACGTCCATGAATTTCACCAAATCGAGATGTAGGGGTGCAAGTCCGTAGGAATCAAAGTATTCGCCTTGGCCTAGGGTGTCCACGTACACAGCTACCCAATGTTCACCGGGTCGAGACCCCGGGTCTGTATTCAGGATGTAGGCTGCCGGGGTGGTTGAGTGGGTGGGAAACACATTGCGTGGAAACACACCTCGAAAGGGGACCTTAGGATCTCGCTGGAGTATGCCCATCAGCTGCTCTGTATCCATGACTCTAGTTGGCGTAGTCACACAGCACGTTTCTTTGCTGATCCACGCTGATGACGTTATCAAACTCGGCGTGGCAAATCACGTTAATGGTCTGGCCTAGAGCGGTGGCGAAACGCAGTTCCAACCGTAGGTTTCCTTTCTTCAGCAAGGCCAGTTGATGATCGTGTTCCAAGGTGGGGGTGAGGTCGAAGGCGAACAACGTACCCACGGTAAAAGTCTCGTCGAGTGATGGTATTTCCTTCGTCCTGGTTGTTTTGTCCTGTGGCTGTAAACAGGTTCAGGTAGCTCCGCACATAGTTTTGGTTACCAAAATCCGGTTGTAATGGTCGGGCTGGAATTTGATGGCCAGCCACGTGCAGTGCCAAAAAGTTCAGGTTGAAATGTTGAAAGGCGAACGGATTCTCATCCCACGCTCCATTGAAAGCGGTGTTGGTCACACACGCTATGGTAACACGTTTAGGGAGATCCCCTAGAAATAAATTTTCATGATTGGCCATCATCGTACCGGCTGGCACAGAGAACACCTTGGTCTGTACGCGTCGGATGGGGTACAGGGCTGGTTTTTTCGATAAGGCTTCCATGTGACTCACCAACACCCCCTGTTGCAAATCCACCGTACGCACAAACAGGGCTGCATCTTCTAGGATGATCTTGTAATTGGGAGCCGCTCCACCGGCCATCAAGGCGAACGCAGGTGTGGAACGGATCAACTTGATCTTGATGGATACACCGTTCATCATGTAGCGGTCTTGCAGGAACAGATCGGCGTGCAGTCGTCCCATCATATCGACCGACTTGCTATCGGCTGTCAAGTTTTTGCGCGCGGTCAACCCATTATTGGCAGCGAGCACGCTATTCATGGATCCGGGTGTATCCTTGTAGTACAGCGCGGCTTGCAAGTGGGATTTTTTGGCATCTGAACCGTACGACAACAGCGTCTCCATGTAGGCTCGGTACGGGTACGTATTGGTGGACGTACTGATGAGTCTATCGCTCATACTCATATCCACCTGTTGGAACAAGGAGTGCAGCCAAAGATTCACTGGGCCTACTACTGCATCGTCCGCTAGGTCGGCCCCGGCTGCGTCCACTATTTTGGCTTTCACGTACAAGTAGGTGTGGGCTAAATCCAGGTAGGCCGTATCTTTGTTTTCAATGGTAAATTCCACAGGTCCTGTCCCCGTCAGGCTAGCCAGGGGTCGATGTTCTACCCAACGTCCTTCGGCTACACTGGTCTGGGTGGGTGGAATAGTCCACAAATCCAATTCACTGTTGGTAGACGGACACGACTCGGAGTGAATGAATGCCATTATGCGAAGATGTCTCTCCAACTACTCTTCTTCTTCTTCTTGGTCTTAGTCCTCCGGGGTGTGCGTCGTCGGTGTGTTGGACGTCGAATGACTCTTCGCTGTGTCCGTGGTTGTCTTTTAAGGGCTTTGGCGATCAAGACGCTGCCGGCTTCTTTAGCCCTTCGTTTCAAGGCTTGTCGGGGTGCTGTGCCTCCCATCACATCACCGGCCACGCGCAATCCACTGCGTACCGCTTGTTTGCCCACCGCTTTGACACCCCGTGTCACCAAGGGTAAGAACGTTTTCACAATGCTGCCCAGTATGTTTCCCAATCCGTGACCTCGTTGCATGCGTGCACCGCTAAAGATGGGCAAGCCTCCTCCTGTTTGTTTCTTGTAGTAGTCGGCATAGCTGGGCGTATGGCACTGGTAAGGCACGTACATTATACGAAGTGAGGAGAACGGGCTTGTCGGAAATGAAATGTCAGCACCACTTTCCCTCGTTCGAATGCGACCGGGTGTCCCGTGTCATCTCTTATATCCACCATGATCGTGTTGATATCCGTATGTCGTACGGGCAGGTAGAGTATATGGTTGAAACTCTGGTTGACTTGATTGCCATACGTCTTGCTAATGGGGACCACCCGTAACAGAGGTGTGTTCACATCGCCCACAATATGGCTGTCCACTGCGTCCGAGTAGACGTAGAGTCCGTACATGCCTACTTTCATATCCATCGCAACGTCACCGTTGTCGGTGGTGGGCCCCGGGTACACCCTGTAAGGCAGACCTAACATTTGCTGTAGTGTAGGACTGAGTTTCACAGCCACGTTAGGGCTCAGCAGGATACAGGCCTTGTCGTTGTGTGGGTTGACAGCCCAGATCACGTGATTCTTGAAGGGATAGACTTTTGAACTATTCGTGGCCTCCCGTACAGCCTTGTACTCCAACAAGGACAGCAGACCCTCTATGAACTTCTGGGGCGTATCGTATTGGCCTTCGGGGAGAATCAGTTTGGTTACTTTGCCTTCGTAGGTGACTTCGTACCATACTTCTTGGGCTTGTACGTTGTACCATGAGTAAGGGTACTGAATATCTACCAGTCCACATTCCCACCGACCCGGTAAATGTAACGGTTGTGGTAATTGAGTGACATGCTTGGCCAAGGTGTTGTCAGGAAACACATGGAGTGAACTATTACTGGGCAACGTCAGGTAAAACATGACGACTGAGTTGTTCTGCCTTCTGCATCGGGTTTTTATAGGGGTGACCCTTAGTAGGGTTCCCAGGCCTTGGGCGCCTTACCTCGGCGTCGTGATCGTCGTGGTGGTGTTGTGGTCGGTATAGAGGTCGCATAGGGGTGAAAAGAACGGTCCCGCCGTGAGGGTGTTTTGGGCGGCGTCTGCGGTTGCCATTCACGTTCCCAGGTATGGGGAAGTCGAGAGGGTGCTTGCATCCACTTCCAGCGTTCACGATTTCCTACCAATTCTTGAGGGGTGTGGGTGTCTTTTAATCCCTGAGCAAAGGCTTCCCAGCCCGGTGGATTAGAGTGTTTGCGAGAACGTACCATATCGTTGATCAAATCGGTCATATGAGACCCCGGCACCACTTGGTTTCGAATCAGCAGTTTTCCTTCAGCGTTCCAACCCATATCGGCATTCTGTTTCACCCGGTCCAACAATAAACGCGCCTTGGTCTTGAAGGCTTTAGGCACACTGGCCAACACTTCTTCTTCCAGCTGAGGTGAGGCAGAGGTTGAGGGTGGTGGTGGTGGTGGGGGTGTGAGTGTGGGTTGTGGTAGTTGTGGTGTACTACTACTCCCTCTATATTGATCCATAAACGTCTGGTACCGGTTCAGCGTATGATGGTAGAGTTGAATTTTCTCGTGATCGGGTAGTCGAAGTTGGAGTATACTATTCATCTCTTCATCCAGAGACTGCAGTTGTTGCACTGTGGCAGGCACGGGATAGGGTGATTGCAAACTCTGTAACAGTCGAGGTTCCACCAGCATCATTTTTTTCGTATGTTCCATGACGTTAGCGTCCCAAGATGGAGCCTAGTAACGGTCCCAGTACAGTAGCGGCTAAGGGTGCGAGGAGTGCGCCGAGAAATCCACCTCGCTGTAACACCTGTTTCTTTTTCTTGACACTTCCCGTCTTCTTCACCAACGTTCGGAGACCTGCCTTGTGCCGTTGCAATTTCCCTTTCTGCAGAGGACTGAGCGGAACATTGCCTTTTAACACATTATGCGCCACTTCACACAAACACCGTACCAAGTCGGGATCTGCCCCGCGCACCAGGGCCCGGCCCACCTCCGGTGGCGCGCTGCGTAATACGCGCAGGGCCGGCGCGTGCTTGCGTATCCGTGCAGACATGATTAGTGACGGCTAGAGTGGGTTGTCTTCTTCTTTTATTTGGGTGTGTACACAGTCTGCACCTCTCCGGGAAAAATGTGGGTACGCAATCGAAGGGTGGAGGGGGTGTCTTGTTTCAAGTCGATGAGTAGATACCCGTGAGCTCGTTGGGTAGCATCTTCAAAGGCTTCTCGTACAAAGGCCGTGTTTTTAGGGTACATCTGTTGGGCCAGGTGCGTAATTTGGAAAGCGTCTCTGGGGTTTTTGAATAACACCACATACTGAGCATTCAAACTAATGTTCCTGTGCTCTTTGTTCTTACTGAAGAGATTCTGCACGATGTAGATGATGCTCAACCGACGATGATGGCTTCCTTTGGTA